>PVKS010006142.1:7922-80453 GCA_004027875.1 Aplodontia rufa
ACTTAAATGCGATTAGCGCGACCGCCAGCCTTAAGTCTCGGATGATAGGTTTCACGTTCTCTTGCAGTTCCTAATCCCCTACCTTCGGGTTAGGCACGTTAGGCTCTGTAAGAGGCGTTTCCAACTTTCTATCTTGGCTCGGAGCGTGTCTGGCGTTAGTAGACAGTTGCCCCCTGATCCTGGTCAACTTTGGATGCGAAGAGTTGAGTAAAGGAGTAAAACAACTGAGAGATTCTGGCCAGGGCAACTCCCTGGTGAATTTCAAAGGCTTCTCCCTGGATCTCCTCTCCCGACAGCCCTTAGGGGTATCCTACAAGTGACCGGTTGATCGGTTGGTGCTGAGCGAAAGCCCCAGTAACATACACCTCTGTATGAGCCAAATTCTCCCCACGATGCTCGTTCCTCCCGAGCACCCCTCCCCTTGCTATTGGAAAAGAGATATTTTATATAAAATGATTAGAAAAAAAGGGCCTAAGTCTCTCTCTATTCAGGCTTATGGGGATTCCCTTATTGCTGTTTCTGTGCTCCTAGATGTCTCCTAAACTGTTTTTGGCTATAGGAAGGAGATTTACACTCACCTTCCTGTTCTTTAGGGACTTTAAAAGGCATGATCTCTACCTGTAGCAAAGGTCCTTTAAATTTAAATAATAAGGCTTCCCAATTACAGCGTCCATCCCAAAGTCCTGGAAACATTGTAAAGCAAACGCTCCAATCTGGGTTTTCTTAAACTTCTCCAGGAAAAAGACATTAAGCACTTAAATATCACTGTGTGGTGTCCTTTCTACCCTTCGGAGATTCTCTTAACCCACAAAAAGCCCAATATAAGCCCTCTGTTCCAACCTCTACCTTTAATGACCCTGGCGTTCCATAGTTCTTTTGATATAAATGAAGGTCAATTCTTATATCAAAGTATAATGCAAAAGAGTCCATCCTACTGTAGGTCAATTTCCTATTATGTGTCATCGTATTTGCAAATTTCACAATGGTAAAGGGACCAGTAATGCCACTAAGTCTAGAATCCCTCAGGTCTTTGGCATGTGGCAAACAAAGACCTCTACATCCGCGCTGGTAAGACAACAATAAATCCAACAGGATCTAAGAAGAGAGACGGGATTGCTGACCGTCAAAAGTCCCCTAAAAGGGCCCAATAAGGCAAAAGACAGTCTCTTTGGCGCGGGCGCCTGAGCTCTGTTCTTTTCTCTTATTCAGATGAGAGCTTCGATCTCACAAGTTACGCCAGGTTCTCCACTGGCCTGCATACTAAAAAACTGGGATAAGTATAACCCCCAAACACTCAAAAAAAAGCACCTCATTTTCTTCTGTTGCAAAGCTTGGCCCCAATACTCACTCTCTGAGGGAGAATTCTGGCCACCAGAGGGAAATATAAATTTTAATACTATTGTACAGCTTGGTTTATTCTGCAAAAAAAAGAGAAAATATGCTAAAATTCCTTATGTTCAGGCTTTCTTTATTCTGAGATGACCCCAAATTATATCGACAATGTACATTAGACTCAGCCCTAATTGCTGCAATGATGAGGGAAAGCCCCAAAAAGTCACTTATTAAGGGAAAAAAACTAACAAAATCCCAGGAAGGTTTATTTCTTACTGCTCCTTATCAACAACCTTCCTGTCCTCCTTATCCTAGATCTCTCTCAGCTGTCCCAAGAGGCAAATCTAATATATTACCCCTCCAGAAAATGCCAGGAAGAAAATTTAGACCAACCAGAATACAAGTTCCTTTCTCCCTCCATGATTTGAGACAAATAAAGATAGATTTAGGGAGATTTTCAGAAGACCCAAATAAATATATTGAGGCATTTCAAAACACAGGTCAAACATATGATCTTTCCTGAAAAAACATTATGCTATTACTTAATCAGACTTTAACCTCCAATAAAAAAAAGACTGTCCTAAGAACAGCTAAACGTTTTAGAGATGATCTACATCTCAGTCATGCCCCAACAACCCAGACTAAAAACAGACCTAATTATCCATCTAAAACACAAGCAGTCCCCAGAACAGACCCTGATTAAAATCCCAATGATGAACAAGATGCTTAAAAGATTAAGCATTTCCAGGTACTAATCATTAAAGGACTAAAAAGATCTAGACAAAAGCCTACTAATTATTCCAAACTGTCTGAGATCTATCAAGGCCCTCAAGAAAGTCCTACTGTCTTTCTAAAAAAACTCAAAAAAACATTGAAAAAACACACCACCGTAAACCCTGAGTCCATAGAGGGCCAAACAATTCTAAAGGATAGATTCATCACCCAATCGGCCCCAGACATTCAAAAAAAGTTACAAAAATTGACATATGGCCCTAATCAATCCTTAGATGACATCCTCCAGCTTACAACCTCTGCCTTTTACAATAAAGATTGTGAGGAGAGGAGGGAAAGGGTACAGAGAGACAAAAAAAAAAAGCTAAAGCGATGGTCATGGCCCTACTAAAAAAAAACTTCCAGGGTAATAAAGAAAAAGGCTAAAATAGACCTCAAACCACAAACCAGACTTGTTTCCATTGTGAAAGAGAGAGACATTACCAGCGGGAGTGTCCACAAGCCAGGCGACCACCTAAGCCCTGTCCTATCTGTCAAGGCGATCACAGGAGGAATAAATGTCCCCAGGGGCGCAGGCCCTCGGGTCCAGATTCCTCCACACAGGCCTGACAGGGCCCGGGGTCAACTTTAATGGCTCCTGTGACTCCTATTACTACACATGAGCCCCGGGTATGTTTCTCTGTAGGGAGCCAAAATATCAGTTTCCTCCTGGATACTGGCGCTAGCTTCTCTGTACTTGTCTCTTACCCTAGACCTCCCTCCTCTAACAGCATGACGGTGCAAGGAGTGTCTGAAAGGCCCCTGACTAGAAACTTTACTCCCCCACTGAGTTGTGAGTGAGACAAAATGATGTTTTCTCATGCGTTCCTGATAGTCCCAAAATGCCCTACCCCCCTACTAGAGAGAGACTTACTTTCAAAGCTTCAGGCTTCTATCACCATAAATTTAGGGCCCCTGGGACCACTTTGTTTACCTTTATTAGAATGTGACATAAATCCTAAAGTATGGGCCACTAAAGGCAAAATTGGGCGAGCAAAAAATGCAGTCCCAGTTAAAATAGCCTGAAAAGACCCCTCTGTCTTTCCACATCAGAGACAATACCCCCTTCGCCGAAAAGCAAAAAAAGGCTTACTAGAGATTATTCAAAACCTCAAACAGCAGGGACTTCTGGTGCCTTGCAATAGCCCCTGCAACACACCCATTTTGAGAGTTCAAAAGCCCAGCTGAAAATGGCGCCTAGTTCAAGATCTTAAAATAGTTAATAAAACAGTTGTTCCCCTCCACCCTGTGGTGCCTAATCCTTACACCTTGTTATCTGAGATCCCAGCTACTGCTGCTTGGTTCACAGTTTTAGACTTAAAAGATGCCTTCTTCTACATACCCCTAGACTCACAATCACAATATTTGTTTGCCTTTAAAGAGCCAGACAGTGGATCTCAATTAACCTAGACAGTGTTGCCCCAAGGGTTCAGAGATAGCCCACACTTGTTTGAAAAAGTCTTGGCTAAGGACTTCTTAGATTTTAGAGACAGATCATCAACAATTATTCTCCAATATGTAGATGACATCCTCCTATGTACTGCCACTCATGCAGACATCAGATTATGGCCTATAAATGAGACTTTGTCCCAGCCAGGGCATGGGAAAAACTTTACTTTAAAACAAACCAACTCTCAAGCCTGGCCAACCATTAAACCAAATTCATCTACTCCTCACTTACCACTAGTAATGCCAAAATGTCAAAGATACAAAGATGGTTACTATCAAATTTGGGATAAATATATATGGCTTACTCGCACCATTGGACATTTAAACCAAAAGGCCCCACTCTGTTGGGAGCAACGTAATCACACTTATGATCACTGGCCTAATTCCACTTGGGAATTAGGATGGACCCCAGAGTCACAATGCCAACATATTATAATATTGCAGACTGATGATTGGTTTGGGACTAATTGGCTCTTAAGGCCTAAAATCAGATGGCCAACACCCAATGGGACTCAATGGATATGTGAAACCAATTTATGGCCCTGGCTTCCCCCGGGCTGGATAGAAAGATGTACTATTGGATACCCATAGATGCAAGGAAGATGGACATCAGATATAAGACAACCGGCAAATCTCCCCAACCTTAAACATAGGTGGGGACGATCTGTTTTTCATTGGTATGATCATTTGGCTTCACTGTTTATGCCCCAAATTGGACTAGAGGATGTAATATGGCATATAGAGACCCTAACTAATTACTCAAAATGCTCTCCATGGCGTTGAACATGGTATTTCTCTCCTTAACACAGAAATGACACTCATGAGAAACGCTGTTTTACAGAATCGGATGCTTTGGATGTTCTCACAGCAGCTCAGGGAGGTACCTGCACAATTATCCAAGCTGAGTGCTGTGTTTACATTCCTGACAATTCTGATAATGTAACCAAGGTCCTTAAAGACTTACATTCCAAAATTAAAGCCATGTCCTCACCGGACTTGACCTGAAAACAACTTCTCAGCAGTTGGTTCTCCGACACCTCCTGGTAAAAACAATTACTTGTCTCTATAATCGCCATCATACTTGCTGGCATACTTAGATGCTGCTACATCTATTGCTGTGTTAATTTTACTCCAGTACTCATGACTTCTTGTTTCTCTCGTAGAGCACCTGCATCTCAGATGACTCTACAACTAGTTCCCACTACCTCAGATGACTTCTATCGAGGACCTCTCGACCGACCTAAACATTTCTAAAAAAAAAAAACCCTGACGGCCTTCCCCTACTTCACCCCCTCCCAGCAAGAAGTAGCTAAGAACGGTCATCGCCCACTACGTCCCTTAAGGCAATAAGGGTCTCCTAAATTAGAGGGGGGAATGAGATAGAAAAAGTTAGGCAGTCAGAGTAGATAGAATGTTTGAGTCGGTCGGGAGGAGACTGGTTTCTCTTTTGACATTCCCTTTGATATGTCAATGACGCCAAAAGACAAACACTCCCTGCCACTAGAGGAAAAACCACTTCCTTCCCTGGCCCCTAAGTGCAAAAACAAAGACATACCCCTAAGAGCAAAGGCAGGGAGATAAGGACCAAATGAAAAAAGATAGCATATATAAGGGACAAACTCAACCCCAGGATGAGCCCTTTGCTCCCTTCCCCACCTGAGGGAAGTCTGCCCTGTTCTCTCTCCTTTTAAATAAACTCTGTTTACTCTGCTTGCCTCGGTGTCCCTCGGTTTCATTCTTCGACTCCGAGAGGACACAAACCCGACATCCACATCACCGGCGTCACCACCACCCTCCCCTGGGGGGTACCCCAGGGTCTTTTACTCTGCAGGACTGGCTGAGGCTCTTTCCACCCCCACCAGGCTCCCTGTGGGTTGGAGAGGGGGTCTGCCCGCTCTGATTCAAGCCCTTTGCTTCCCTGCTGCACCAGAGCCATCTGCAGAGGCCCAGGCTGGGCGGGGGAGAGAGGGGCCCTGCTCTGCATGACAGACTCTGCAGGCAGGGTCCTCAGGCCCCTGGGGTGCCTGCAGCCTGTGACAAGCTCTGTGACACCCTGGCTCAGCTCCAACATGTGCACTCCAAGGTCAGCGAACCCTGACATGGACACTGGCCCAGCAGGCCTGCCTCAGCCACACTGGAGCCACTGCTGGGGTCTGGGTCCCTGTGTCTCCAGTGCAGTCTGGGTGGGGGAGTCCAGTGACCTCTGAGGGCTGCTAGCAGAGCAGGCTCCTCATCTGCTGAGAGCTAGAGATGGGGCATGGGACCTGCTGCCTGGGCCCAGCTGGCCTGCAGCTGCCAAAGCTGCCCAATGCTCTAGCTCAGAGCCCACCAGTCCCCACCACCGTCTGGTATATCAGCCAGCGTGGGCTGTGACAAAACACCATCACCCCAATCCTGGAGGCAGGGGTCTGAGGTCCAGGGTCCAACATGCCTGTGACCTCACTTCTACTCGACACTGTAAGGGCCCTACCTCAAGCGAGATCCTGCGGGCCAGTACTTTCTTACCTTTAGGGAACCCTCCAACCACCCAGTTAGCTGGTTTGGGGCACGATGCCTGAGAGCTTCCAACTCCTACCCTATTCCACCTGATCTCAGGACAGCCACTGAAGCCAGCCTCAGCCCAGCTGGGAACCTGACAGTTGGGGGAGCTGTTTCCTGCATGACAACGGCTGCATGCACCTCCCCAGGGCACTGGTGCCCATCCTACATGACATCTTGTGTGTGGGCAGCCAATGTGGGCAGCTGGGTGGGCACAACCACCCACTCCTGGAGTGGGAGACTGAGAACTGAGGCAGAGGTGCCACTCCTGAAAGGTTCCTCAGGACTACGCCATCTGCACCCAGATGCTGCTGGCTAGGCTGGGAATTCAGCCTGTGACATCTCGTAGGGCAATGTCTGCTCCAGGACTTATGGACTTAAAATTCGCACTTGCCTCACTAGGGTCTCTGGGAAGCCCTGGGCCTGGCAGGTCTGCCAGTGTGCTGGAGGCCCCAGGAGGAGCTGTGCAATGGCCCGAGGTGGCTGCAAGAGCTCAGGACGCTGGTCCTCCCACCCTGCACAACACAGGAGAGGGGGACAAGCGTCAGCAAGTGAAGAGCAGATTAGACTAGACAGTACAGAATGTCACCAAGGTGCACGGCACATGCACTGTGACTGGATGGGGTGCCAGGGACAGCCTCCCCAGGGTAGCCAAGCTCAGAGGACAGTGGCAGGAGCACCTCCTCCCACACATGCTTCCTGACAGCCCAGGAAGACAGACACAGGGAGGAGTGCAGGAACCTACTTTACCCTCTGGGGACGTGCAGGGGCCTGCAAGCTTTGCCAAGAGGCAGGCCAGCCAGGGCAGGGGTCTCACCCTGGCCATGCCTCAAGGCTCAGCCCTCCTGCCGTTGTCAGTTCTGGCTGAAGCCCCCCCCCAGGCACTGATGTTGCCTCTGTCCTTCACAATTAGATTTTTCTTCTCTTTTGTTCTCTCTTCCCCCTTCCTTCCTTGTTTTGCAGTGCTAGGGACCAAACCCCAGGACTTTATGCACATGAGGGATTTGAGAAAGGGCCCAAGTTGCTGAGGCTGTCCTTGAACTTGGATACTCCTGTCTCACCCTCCTGAGTTGCTGGTTCACAGGCCTGTACCACCATGCCTGGCATGAAAGCTGGATTTTTAAGAGGAAACTTGAGGTCCCTGTCCTCGATGGACAGCCAGGCTCATCTGGTGTGAATAGCCCCCATACCTAGGGTTTCTGACTTCTAACCACCTGGAGGAACAAGCCAGCCTCAGACTGGGAGCAGGGTGCCTCAGTGGCTTCCAGAACAGAAGCATCCTGAGCCAGATGTGGTGGCCACGCCTGTGACCCCAGCAACTTGGGCAGCTGAAGCAGGTCACAGTTCAAGGCCAGTCTGGGCAACTTCACAAACCCGGCTCAAAAAATAAGGCCTGGGGTGTGGCTCAGTGGTTAGGCAACCCTGGGTTCAATCCCCAGTACCCATGGCAACAACAAAACAATAAAAATTTTTAAAAAAGCATCCTGAGAGACCCAGAGGGGATGCTGCCCATAGACACCTGCATATACAAATCCGGTCCCCACTGTGGCTGACCAGGCCACAAGGGGTGCCTGGGCATGCCCATGGCCAACAACAGGGGAAATGGGTGGCTGCCGCACTGTGGGCTGAGCCCAGCACACCTATGCCGGTGCCCAGCGCTCCCTGGGCAGCGCCTGGGGCCCCCTCAACACTGCTACCAGGTGACAGAGAAGATCCCCTTCCCGCCTGGCAGGGCTGAGAGCCCCTGCCCAAGGCTCACACCCTGCCTGGACTCACTCTCCTATAAGACCATTTATTTGGGTGGGGAAGGGTGGCAGCCAGGGTCAGCTGAGTGTGAAGAACTGGACACAGAGGTCGTCCCGCCGGCCCAGCAGGCCCTGTGCTGGCATGAACTCCAGTGGCACCTGCTTGGACCCCTTGTTCTTCAGGTCCTGCTCGAAGATCTGTAAGGGACAGACGTCAGCCCTGGGTTCCTGCTCAGCAGTCCCTGTCCCTGCCCGGGCGCCCCTCACCTCGTATGCAGTGAGCTCCAGGAGCGGTGCAATGCTGACCTCGGGGACAGACAACACCTGGTTGATGACACTGGCAGCTTTGGACACCTCAGGGTGGTAATGCTGCTGCAGGGTCTGGGAGGGCAGGTGGCCTGTCAACGTGGGCTTCAGCACCAGAGCCAGGCAACACTGCCATGCACCCAAAACGTGCCCTTCCCATCCAGGGCCTCCGCAGGCCCAACCCCAGTGGGAGGGGGTGCAGGTGGACCTGACACCACCATGGCATGGCCCTTGTCAGAGAATGTGGCAGCCCAGGGGGTATGAGCTCTCCCCAAGAAACCCAGGTGACACAGCCCAAGGTGAGACAGTGCAGCTGGAGATGAACGTCCAGTGGGGACTCTAGTGCTCTCTGGGGGCCCAGGCACCCTCACCTGCAGCTCCCAGAGGCAGCTCTCCAGGGCTCGGGTCTTGGCTGGGTCCTCCTCCTGGGGATCATAGGGATCGGCGTCCAGCTCTATAACAAGATCCAGGACCATGGCCATCTGGTCTCTGGGGCAGCGGGCACTGGGAAGAGTCCTGGTCACACATGTGCCTAGGTCTGCCCTGCCCCACACTTACCAGGGCCTCGAGGGCGGTGCACAAGCACATGGCAGGCAGGGTGCCTACGTAGCAGGTTGCAGATGAAGGGCAGGACCATGAGCAGAGCCTCTGGAGGGGCCGTCAGGGCCAGGCGGGCCAGGCGCTTGGCAAAGGCAGCCACCAGGTATGCAGGAAGATGGCTGAGCAAGATGGTGGCATGAGACACCAAGACCCCTGGCCAGCCACCTGCCCCCTCCCTGCCCGAGGCTGTAGCATCAGAGCAGTATAGTGCCAGGTTGCTCAGAGGCCAGGCCAGCGCTCCTTGACACTCACGAGGAAGACAGGAAGAGGTCAGCCAGATGGAAGAAGCGGGCCCGGTACTTGACGTGGAAGATAGATGGGTCTAGCAGGACATAGAGCTTCCGGTAGAAGTCAGGATATTCCCTGGGGAGACACATAGGGCACACAGGCATGAGCCATGTGTGGTTTCAGCCCCCATAGGCTCCCCCACTTAGTGTGCTGACTCTCAAGGGAAAACAGGGCTGGGAAGGAAATGGGTCAGGTCTGACCCCAAGTTGCCACTCACAGATTGTGCTTATGAATCAGGATGAAAAGTCCATTCAAGGCCAAGAGACTAATGGCGCCCCCTGCAGAAAGATGTAGAGGTGAAGCCCTGGCCCCAACGGCACAGCTCACCCAGCAGGAGCCCTGGCACAGGTGGGTGGTTGCTCCTGGGCAGCTGCCTACACCCACTGTCCTGGCCGCTGCACCAGTTGCCCCCCGCCCCAGGGTTACAGCAGTGAAGAATCAGTAGCACACACAAGTCCAGTCAGCGCCCGCCACCCGCTGCCAGGCCAGAGCTGCTCACCCACGTCACAGGCGCTGGTGAGGAAGTCTATCATGAGAGTGGGCTGGGCCAGGTGTGGGAGGATGGAGTCATGCATCACCACTAGCACCTTCTTGTAGAGGTTGAGGGGCAGCTGAGGCAGGGGCAGGAGTCAGGGTGCGGCCAGCCCACCCCACCAAAATGAGGGCCCCCATGCCCCCCACCCCCCCCGGGGGACCTACCTACCTTGTGCTTGAGGAAGTTGAGCCACATGGCCTGGAAGGCCTTCCTGTGCTCCTGCAACAGGACCAGGCGGCACATGCACCTCTCACCCACCTGGTGCCAGCGCCTGCCCCCAGTCCTCTTTCCACCCATGTTCAATGGGGGACTTCCCAAAACCCTGACCTCAAGAACCCCGGGATGGGCCCTAGACCTGCTGGGGGGAAGAGTTTAGCAAAAGGGGATGAGACAAGAGGAGAAAGACTCAAGACTCAAGACTCAAGGGCTAAAGCCAGTCAAAGTGGCAGGTGGAAATGCCCTCAGGACACAGGGTAAGGCACCCTGTGCCTGCCTATCCCAGAAGGCCTGACAGGGAGAGTGCTTGTGCCTCGGAGATCTTACCCTCAGGTGAACGACCTTCCACTTGTCCGACAGCTCTGCAAAGGAGTGACGCCTGAGTCAGCAACATGCAGTGGGAGGCCCTGCTCTGCTGCCACTCCCACCAGGGGCCAGGCCTTAGCTGCCCTGGACACTCACCTGTGTGCTTTACGTAGAAGTTGGAGAGGTTGTGCTCCTGGTGGGGCAGGCTCACAGCACATAGCAGAGTGAAAGCATTGTTCCAGAAGGTGAGCGATGGCTGTAGGAAACCTGGTCTGAGCACCTGGGTGCCACAACCGCTCTCCCCTGGGAGCACCAGGCACTCACCTCGGGCTGCTGGCTGGTGACCTGAGCCACAGCATCTGAGGCAGCCTGCATTGTATGGTAGCGAATGTCGTCAAACTCCAAGTACTCCCGGAACTGGGAGAGGAGCACGCTGTGGTCATCAGCAGATGACAGCAGGCCTCCTACCACTGCCTAAAGGAAAGACGCAGGGGCTTCAGCCTCATCAAGCCCCATGCCATGAGGCTGCCTCCCACACCACACCCCTCTCCACAGACAAGGGGCTCCCAGGAGTCTTACTAAGCCCCCAAGACACCCACTCCCATAGCCACATGCTCAGGCAGCCTGCTCCTGGGGTCCCTAGGACCCACCAGGACCTCACCCTGAAGAGTGTGCGGGGGAACAGGTAGTGACCTTCCCACTTGGGCTGCTCCAGGGGGTGTGCTCCTTCCAGCTGCACAAACTTCATGAGCGTCCCGAGGGCCAGCTCCTGGGAAGTGTGGGAGGCAGAGCTCATGCCAGTCCAGGAACCCCTCACAACCAGGCCCAGGGCTGGGCCAGGAGGTACGAGGGAAAGGTAACCCTGCCTTTTCTCACTCTGCCCATTGCCAGCTGTGGCTCTGGGCTTCCACGCTTCACCCAAGACATCAGTGACACGACTGCCTGACGAGATCTGACCCAAGGGGCACACAGGCCAGGTCTGCGTCCCAGCACTTGGCCACGAGTACACCACTGTCAACTTTACAAAATTAAGTGAAAACTCAAATGTGAGATGCCCAAACGTGATAACCCAGGTGCAGTTCAGAGCCCTGCTCTAAAACCAATGTCACAAAACCCAACACCTTCGAGCCATGCCATGAAACCGGTGTGTATGAGATAACAAGAACGGGGGACTATGTCCAAATAAGCAGTAGCCTCACCTAAAGAACCTGAAAACACGTCAGGGACACCCCCCCCCTGCATATGTGGAACACCTGGGAGGTGGGGGCTGCAGGGCACAGAGGAGGTCTCACCTTGACCTGGAAGGAAGGGTGGGCCAAGAGCTCCCCTAGACGGCTGCAGCAGCTACAATACCGGTGTCTCATCCACACCTTGTACTTGCGCATAACTCCCTGGGACCCTATGCAGAGAATGAAGGTGGTAGCGCTGCACTGATGTCACACATTCAGGCCAGGCCCAGTCCCACCATCCCATCACTCTCTATCGCTACAGGTAAAAACAGTCACTAGAGCCCCCAGACCCAAGCCAAGACCAGCCATTCTCTGATTCCTGCTAGTCTTCTATGGTGCTGCCCCAGTCAACATCTCAGGGACAGAATCCCTACCCCACACTTCACCCAAGAACCTGTAAATGCCCCAAACGTTGGGACTTACAGCTCCAACTTCAAGTGACCCCCAGCAGCAAACATAAACGGATAAATGATACACAAATTACACCCCATTCGTGTTCAGTCACAGATGCCTGTTGGCATCTGTCTCCTCCAGCTCCAGGAGAGACTCCCACAGGGGGCTTGGGACTTCCAGCGCGCGACCCGCACGCCCTGTGACAGGCCTCCCTCCAACCCATGGTGCAGAAGAAGCGGGGCGCTCACCTGCCATGACCGTGTCCTCCGAGGGCAGCTGGCCCACAAACAGCTCACGGCGCTCCAGCAGGGCCCCAAACAGCCGGCTGCATGCGCGCACTGCTTCCTGGATCTCCTCCTGGTCCTCTGCCTGTAGGAGACGCCGGGCCGGGCGGCCCCACCGCCCGGGCCCTCCGCCCCGATGAACTCCTCCGCCCTGGTGAGCCCCGATGCCCCGGCCCTTCACCCCGTTGAGCCCCTCCGCCCCGGTGAGCCCCTCGGCTCGGGTGAGCCCCGCGAGCGCACCCCGCCCACCTGCAGCGCGGCCAGGACGTCGAACACCGCGTTGGCCTCGCCGCGGCTGGACAGCACGGCCTGCACCATGCGGCCCAGCGCGCGGCGGGGGTCTCGGGACCGTCCTCGCTCGGCTGCCGGAGCCGAGGTCTCCATCTCCACGCCGGGCTGGGAGTGCGGGAAGAACTGCGCCGGCGGCGGCGCGCCCGTGACGTCAGTGCTCACGACGTCCTGCCGGCGCGCAAGCGGCGCCCTCGTGGCGTCATCGCCGCGCGCCGGGGAAGGGCCGCGTGGGGCCATGGCGCTGTTCCACGTCGCGCGGTACCCAGGTCCCGGGGCGGCCGAGGCGGAGGCCAGGGAGGGCGGCCGGGCCCGCGCGCTGCTCGAGCGCCTGCAGTGTCGGGCCCGCGAGCGGCAGCGGCGGCGGGAATCCGCGCTCGCCGAGGCGGTCGCACAGACCGCGGAGGCGGCGGGCAGGCGGCGGCGGCCCCGGAGGAGGCGGCGAGCTTGCGGTGAGGCGCAGGAGAGTCCGGATACGCGGCCGGCGAAGCGGCGGACAGCGCACGGCGAGGAAGCGGACGCAGGTGCGCAGGCGCGGAGGAAGGCGTCGGGGGCGGCGGGGCTCCCGGGGCTCCCGGGGCTCCCTCCCGAGGCGGGGCTGGGCTGATGCCGCACTGGCGTGTGTGCCGCGCAGGGACCGCCGGGGCGGTGCCGGAGGAGGAGCGCAGTGCGCGCGCCGAGTTCCCGGTGGCCCCAGACGGTCGGCCCCTGGAGCCGGAGGCAGGGTCCCCAGCCCCCGGCCTCGTGCTGGGGGGCTTCGCGAGGAGGAAGACGCCGAAGGTGAGCGGCCGCGTAAGCGGGCTGCGGCGGTCTCGCAGCGCGAGCCAGGGTTTCCGCGTTTCTGTGTTAGCGGGAGGTGGGGGTGACAAGTTGGGTGGGGAGCGGGCTGTGGCCTAGGTGCTGGTGGTGGGGTGCGCTCGGCAGCCGGGAGGTCCGTGGACCTGCGGGGCGGTACGGTGTGCGGACTGCTAGAGGAGTGACGGGAGGCCCCCAGGTGGTGGTGGCCAGAGGAGGTGTCACCAGTACCCTGTTCTTTCCCGAAGGCTGTGGGAAGTGACTGGCTGGGACTGGGGAGAAGCCGAGAGTGGTCAGAAGGTCCCTAGCTCATGTCTGCTCTGCTCCCAGAGTCTGGAGGGCTCAGGAAAATCCTGGGCTTTGCTTGCTGTGTTTGAGGTAGGTTCAGCCTTTTCTGCCTGCGTGGTTGGCTGAGCCAAGCTGTGTCAGGAAGAACGTCACCGAGGATCTTATTCCAATCGAGGACATCCCTGAAGTGCATCCTGACCTGCAGAAGCGGCTGCGTGCACATGGCATCTTGGCTTACTTTCCAGGTGCCCCAGCCTGGGCAGGTGGATGGGGCAGGGGCACTTAAAGTAGCCCACCAGGCTTTGGGAGCCCCCTGTGGTGGCCTTGGCATCCTGGGGCTTGGGGCTCCTTCCAGGACTGGCCCTTCCCCAACCCCATTGCTGTCCTTGAGCAGCAGGTTCCCTGGGGATTAACTCCAAGTGCTCCTGTCCAGTCCAGGCAGCTGTGATTCCTGCCCTTCTGGAGAGTGTGGCCAGTGGGTTCCTGGTGGGCCGAGGTGGCTACCAGCCCAGAGACCTCTGCGTGTCTGCCCCCACGGGCAGTGGGAAGACATTGGCCTTTGTCATTCCTGTGGTGCAGGTGGGTGTCGCAAACCCTGTTCTTCAGCCAGGGGTGGATGGTAAGGAGCAGGTCTTGCTGACATGGTGGCCCGCCCTCCCTGCAGGCCCTGCTGCATCGAGTGGTCTGCCAGGTCCGTGCACTGGTTGTGTTGCCCACCAAGGAGCTGGCCCAGCAGGTAGCTAGACCCCAGGCCTACATGCCTGTACCCCTTAGCCAGAGTCTTTGGTGCTGCTGTGGAGAGCCAGCTCCTACCCAGGCTGGTGACAGATTTCTCTCATAGGTAAGCAAAGTGTTCAACGTCTACACAGATGCCACACCTCTGCGGGTCTCCCTGGTCACTGGACAGAAGTCACTGGCCAAAGAGCAGGAGAGCCTCGTCCAGAAGACGTAGGTCATGTGGTGGTGGGCCCTTCAGGGGGTTCTCATTGTCCTGTTGGAGTGGGGTCATTGCTGGGTGTGAGGCAGGCAGTGCCTGCTGTCAGGAGGCTCTGGAAGGCACTTCCCTTAGTTGAACCACTCTCCTTTGTAGAACAGATGGCTACCGTTGCCTGGCTGACATTGTGGTGGCCACTCCTGGCCGCCTGGTGGACCACATCGACCAGACCCCAGGGTTCAACTTGCAGCAGCTGCGGTTTTTGGTAGGCTGCCTGCTGGTAGGCACAAACCCCATCTGAGGGTGGACCTTGGCAGGGAGCCTCTGCCAGCCAATGTGGCTTGTGCCTGCAGGTTGTCGATGAGGCTGACCGAATGATAGACAGCATGCACCAGTCCTGGCTGCCACGGGTGGTGGCCGCAGCCTTCCCCAGTGAGGGATCTGCAGACCCCTGTGCCCTGCTCCAGAGAAGACAGATCCAGGCTGTGACCGCTGCCAGGTATCCCTTGCCATGCTGGGCTCGCCCCCCTTGCGCACCCACTTTCTTGGTGCTGAGGGAAGGCCACGAGAGCCCTATTGTCTTTCCTGCTGTGCACGGGGATGTGTGTGAACCCATCTTGCTGACACCCCATTCCTTCCAGCACCTGCTGTCCCCAGATGCCTCTGCAGAAGCTGCTCTTCTCGGCCACCCTGACCCAGAACCCTGAGAAGTTGCAGCGGCTCGGCCTCTACCAGCCCCGGCTCTTCTCCACAGGGCCAACAACACGCAGGGGCCTCAAAGACAGGGACGCGGAAGAGGACGGGGACTCAGGAGGAAAATATACCTTCCCTGTGGGGCTCACGGTACGCAAAGGGGGCACAAGGGGCAGTGTAGTGCCCAAGTCTGTGGCTGAGAGCCCGTCCCTGCCATCTTCTGCAGCACTACTATGTACCCTGCAGCCTCAGCTCCAAGCCACTTGCCGTCCTGCACCTGGTCCTCGGGACAAACCTCTCAAGGGCTCTTTGCTTCACCAATTCCCGAGAGAACTCTCACAGGTGAGCTGGGCTGGGCGTGTGCAGTAGAGGTTCACTGGGGCTCTGGCTCCATCTGGTTTTGGCCGTCTCTACGCAGGCTCTTCCTGTTAGCACAAGCCTTCGGGGGCATAAATGTGGCCGAGTTTTCCTCTCGCCTTGGGCCTGGCCAGAGAAAGAAAATCTTGAAGCACTTTGAACAGGGCAAGATCCAGCTGTGAGTATGGAGGGGCTGCCATGAGGACTTGGGGTGCTTATACCAGCTGCCATTTTGGGCTTTTATGCTTTAAGTTTGTAGTGGCAGACTCCAAAAAGGCCTGGAGTTGTCCTTCAGCAGGGAGGGTGTGGGTGTGGGTGTGGGTCTCTCTGCTCCTGCCAGGCACGGGCCCCAGAGCTGTGTCCTTCCAGCCTCATCAGTACAGATGCCACGGCCCGCGGCATCGATGTGCAGGGCGTGGAGCTGGTCATCAACTATGATGCCCCTCAGTACCTGAGGACCTATGTGCACCGGTGAGGGCTGGTCAGCAGTGGCCATCTGGGCTTCGGGACTTGTGTGTGGGAGGGGCAGGGGTAGCCAGGAGAAAAGCCGCCCTTCCCATTGGGCATCTGTGGTTTTAGGGTGGGGAGGACAGCTCGAGCTGGGAGAACTGGACAGGCCTTCACGCTGCTCCTCAAGGTGCAGGTGAGGCTGCGTATCTTGATGGGACAGAGGGGAGCTGGGGAGGCCACTGCTACCCCGGGTGCTGGTGGCTGAGACCCTCCCACACCATGCCCTCTTCCTCCAGGAGAGGAGATTCCTCCAGATGCTGGTAGACGCTGGGGTGCCTGAGCTAGTGCGGCATGAGGTCCCTAGTGAGCTGCTGCGGCCGATGGTCCCTCGGTATGAGGAGGCCCTGTCCCAGCTGGAGAAGACAGTCAAGGTGAGGCCTGCTGGGCCTGGGACCTGGGAGAGCAGGGGCAGTGTGGCAGGAAGGAGAGGGCTGCACAGGTGGCCCTGAACTCCTGGCTAAGCTTGGGGATGCTTCCCAAGTGAACCCTGGCTTCCGGGGGTGGGGGTCCTTCCTGCAGCTGGCAGGGCACATGCCAAGCCCTCTCCTCTCTTCCAGGAAGAGCAGAAACAGAAGGTGGCCTAGGCTGCTGGGAATGTTTCCTGAAGTCAGCTTCGTGTGAGCAGAAGATGGTCAACCCCCCTAGGGTTCCTGAGCAGCAGCCAATGGCATAGCCCTCTCCCCCAGGCATACCATCTCCTCCGTGCCGGGCACCTGGAAATTGGCTGGGCCTACAGCGGTGCTGATGGCCTGTACTGTGCTTGACAGAGGGCTGGGGTCGCCTGGACAAGGCCAGAAGTCATGCCTCTAACGTCAGAGTCCACTTGCTGGAGAGGCCTTGGGAGCCCTGCTGCTGTGGGGGAAACGCGGGGAGGGGAGCTTGGTCAGAGGTGCTTCCCTGCTCAGGGTCCTGAGCCAGACTGATGGTCAGCACTGTGCAGTGCGAGGTAAACCCACACACGGGGACCCCCCTCCCGTTAGTTAGCTGGGCACAAGGTGTAAGAAGCCTGGGTTTTGATAATTTTGTGGTAATAAATTCTTTAAAAACATGTGAACTGATTTCATTTGAAGGAAACAGTGTGAAATGAGTAAGGGTGTGGTTCCAAGGCAGACCAGGCAGTGTCCCCCACTGGAGGAGCACCAGCAGCCAACTGCCTCGTAGCGCACGCTTTGTCCTGGGCAAGGCTCCCACCATAGCCACCACTGAGCATGGCATGTGTATGCTGCCTCAACACCCCTCCCCTCACCATCTGGAAAGTTCTTGTTTGCATGACTGATTTAGCCAACTCTGTCCATTCCTCACGCCATCCTCTGCCCAGATCCCCTTCCCTATGCTTTATAATGCTAACCAAAGCACTGAGTTCCGTGAGGTCAGTGATTAAGAAGCAAATAGACAGTTGGGTGTGGTGTGGCCAGGCCTGCGATCCCAGCTGCTCAGGAGGCTGAGACAGGAGGATGGCAAGTTCAAGACCAGCCTGGTCAACTCAGACCCCGTCTTAAAGTGAAAATAGCCGGGGTGTAGCTTATGGCAGAGCACTGTGGGCTGCGTCCTCAGTGCTGAAAGCCCGCTCCTGGGGAGACACCGTCCATACCTGCGACTGTAGGAAGGCCACAGCACTCTGAGCACTGCTGGTGTGTTCAGGTGGCCTCCAGAAGCAGTTCTGAGACTGAAGGCCCTGGCATGGAGGGCTGGGGCGGCCACGGCAGCAGCTGTCCAGGGCAGGAGGTGCCTTAGACCTGCAGCCACCCAAATACAAAGGCAGAAGAGGCAGCCAAACCAGAGGAGGGAAGGGACTGACTTCTCAATCTCAACCTGTGTGTGACAGGCTGGGGTGCCCAAGGGTGTTGGCAGCTGATGTCATGTGACCTGACATCTGAATTGGGGCTAAGAACATGCAGCATGGCTGCCATCCCTGGGCCTTGTGGCCCAGCCCCACCAGCTGCAGAGCTCAGCTCCAGGGCAGGTGAGCAGGACCCAACCAGGATCAGGAGTAGGGAGTGGCACCCTCCACAGAACTTGGTGTTACCCGTTGACAATGACAAGGTTCTTGACCACCTGAGTCCTATCCACACACAAGGCTGGGTTTTCAGCCACCTGGAGGTGGGCACACAGGACCGGGAGGAAGTGCAGGCCCATGTCACATGGCTGGTGAGGCGTGGAGCCACACACATACAGAGCAGGGGGGACAGAGCCACGGCCTCCCAACACTAGCCCCTAGCTGCTGGGTGCAGGGGCTGCTGGGCTGCCGCCCTGGCCAGCAGCTCCCAACAGAGCCCTCCCTGTCTAGAAGGGCACACAGTCCAAGCCAGGTGCTGTGGGGCAGCACCTGCTCCTGTGGCGGGAAGAAAGCCACCAAGACTACCCCTCGGCTTCCAATATGCTTTTTATTAAAATGCATGACTTTTTTGTTTGTAACAAAAGGAAGAGATGTCCAGAAGCAATAGGAGGGAAGGAAGCTCCCAGGGCGCCTGGTTACAGTTGCAGGTCTTGAGCGCAAAGAGGGTCCACCCCTGTGTGGGAGGGCCAAGGCCCCACAGGCCCTCGGGCACAGGTCCCGCAGGACTCCAGGTGGCTCTGCAGGGCCGCTGCCAGGCATGCCATGGCACACGCAGCACCCACTATGTGCTGCAGGTTCTTCACACGCTGCCAGCATCTTATTTTAACTTAATTACTGGTCTCCAAAGACGAAACATGAACGTGTATAAAAAGGCCACTTTATTACGCCTCTTGTCTGGCAGGACATCCGTGCCCTTTAAGATTCTACTCTTAAAGTACAAACGCTTGTGTTTACAAAGTATTTACAACTTGAGCCTCGTCCTGTGGATCCCGAAGCTGCAGCTGTACAGTGGCAGCAGCCCTGCTCCCCAGTGCTGGCTGCTGCATCACAGCTGGTAAGGAGAAGGTGAGGGCACGGCCTACTGAACCCATTCCCAACTCCAGCACAGCCTCTGAGAGGCAAGACCACGGTCCTGCACAGGAAGTGCCACACAAGGGCTGTACGGCCAGTGGGGGCAGCGATGCCACTGCAAGAGGTGACCAGAAAGATCACCTCTGGCTGCATTCTGTGGTCGTGGCTTGTAGAGGCCCAGGTCCGCCCCCTAGAAAGCTCTCAGGGGAGTTCCCCACGCTCCCCAGTGTCTCAGGCCAACAGAGCTCTGTGCTCGGTCTCATTTAGGACACATGACGTACGCGAGCAGCGTCTGCTGTCTGGGACATGGGGTCCCTGAGATCATGGTGCTGCCCATTCGAGGGGGAGGAGTGGAAGCGAACACTGGAGCCAGAGGAGCACAGTCAGGGGCCCTGCCAGCCCCAGGCCCAGTGCCAGGCTGGGGATGAGCCTGCAGATTCCAGTGTTGGCCTTGCTGTGTCCAGGAGTCAGAACATTAGCTCCCTTCTGTTTCCCTCCACACTGGGTCTTAATTCTTCCAGATTTCTCACCAGCAGCTCACAAGTGAGCCCCCAGGTGGGTCCCGTTCCTGACTGCGAGCCCACAGCTGGGGGACAGGCAGGACAAACGCGCCGGTGGGGAGGCTTCAGGTGCAGCGCAGTCAAGGGGCGCACATCTGCTGACGCTCACAGAACCCAGCAGACCACCTTGGGCGACAATGCAGTGCAGGAAATCGGAGCCACGGCAGAGGACGCCGCTGGACGCCCCTTCTCTGCTGAAGCACCAGGTGCCCAGCTCTCAGCAGCCTCCAAGCCACCAGGGTGCGCCTGCTACTGTGGGGTTGTAGAAGAGGAGCAACGAGGCACCGGGATTCCCTCTCCCCTCGTCATAGGAGCTGCGCCAGAGACTGGCAGAGCAGTAGGCAGGCTCAGCGTAGGCAGGACAACGCGGGTCCGCAAGGGAGCAGAGCCCTGAGCCTCTGCATGTGAGTGCCATGGACGCTTGAATCTCCCGCCAAGTCAGGCCAGGCCAGGCCAGCAGCAAGGGGTCTGTGGCCATGTCCCCAACAGCACATGCGTGCTCCCACTTCCCACGGGTGCACAGCAGGAGGGCTGCACAGGTTTCCCTGGAGACTGCGGCATGCCGAGTCCACAGTAGCGCTGTCACGAATGTGCTGAGGTCAGTCCCCAGAACCCTTCCAATGGGAGCCACACCAATGGGGGCAGGCCAGGAGGCCACACTGCTCCCTCTGTAGTGGAGACCCTCCCAGGTGGGTGCTCAGGGATGGGCATTAGTGCCCTCCTCTCCAGAGTTGAACCAGACCTCGAGTGAGAGGTCTGAGTGCAAAGCCCACCTCAGAGGGTGACCTCAGTGCCCTTCCTTCCCTCCAGAGGACCATGTATATTCGAGCCAGGCAGGGAGAGCCAGGCCATGTGGCTTCCAGGATGTGCAAACACCAAACACCAACAACAGTTCTAAACAGCTTCAAAACAACTACTATTGCTCTGGAGGAACACGGAAAGGTAGACTGTCCAGAGGACATCGGCACTAGGGCCCTTCCACCTGCCAGTATGCGGGAGGGCGTTCGGCCACGATTCCGTCCCTGCAGCATTGATGCACGCAACAGCACTGGCTCCCATGGGCTCCCCACGTGACTCTGCTTGCTGGGCCCTACTGGCAGGGTGGCTTGGTGGGCGTCTTCAGTCTCACAGCCGGGACCCTCATCTGCAGCTTGGGCTGCTGGCTCGGGCTGTCGGAGCTGGCTGGCACCTGCGCCGGGCTTGGGCCACCTGGGGTCTGGAGTGGTGCGGAGGCTGTGGTCACCACCTGCTGCTGCATGAGCTTCTGCTGCACCACCTGGGCTGTCGCAGTCACCGCGGGGATCATCTGCACCTGCTGCCCTGCTGCTGTGGCCTGAGTGAGTGTCACAGTCTGTGGAGAAGCCTGCACCAAGAGACAGAGAGCACAGGTCACCTGGGCACAGGATGGCTGTCCTCCCTGGGGCAGGCCTGGCTGCTGCTGCTCAACACCATCTGCTTCCTGAAATCTACACACCAGCATGCCTGAACCAGACAGGAGATGAGCAGCACCAAAGTGACAACAGCGCAGGCAGAAGGCCCCGCCAGCCCGTGTGCCTTCCCCTGGCGCTGTGCGGGCAGCCCACACCATTGCTCCTGCCACCAAGGCAGCCAGTGTTCCCCAAGCGAGTCCTCAGGACTCTCCATCTCTGACCTGCTCCTGGGTGCTGCTACAGACCCCAGGTGTTAGCCGTCAGGTCAGGAGGAGGCCCCGCCCTCCGTGTCCCACGTCCTACCTGCTGGGAGGCTGAGGCCACCTGCTGGATGCTGGCCACAGGGGCTTGCTGCTGCACCACCTGGGGAAGTTTGGCGACCTTCAACAGAACACAGGAGCCACACATGGTCTTCAGGACCACACGTGCACGGGGCTTTCTCCCTCCTTTCCTTGTTGCTCTGTTGTTTTTTGTACTGGGAATTAACCCAGGAGTGCTCCAGCACTGAGCCACAACCTCAGCCCCTTTTACTATTTGCAACAGAGCCTTGCTGAGTTGCTGAGGCTGGCCTGAAACTTGCCATCTTCCTGCCTTAGCCTCCCGAGTCCCTGGGACTGCAGGTGTGGCCACAGCGCCCAGATCCTTCCCAGTTCTTAAGCAACTGAGAGATGATCCCAGGTATGCTCCCAGGGCCTCACCCGAGAGACACCAATACCTGAAGCCACAGACCAGGGGCAGGTCCTGCTGCGCAGCAGAAGTGGGAGATCACCTTCACCTAAGCCACAAAGAATTCCCACAGACTTCAAAGGGGAGTTCACAAGGAAAAATTTCAAGAGGAAAATGGCACCCAAGGCAATGACTCAAGCCAGATGCAGCCTGGCTTCAGACAGAGGTGCTTCCAGAGACAGACAAAATGACTAGGTTCATGGGAGGCTGAGAACAGAGAACCATGAGCACCAGACTTGGGCTTCAGGACATAAAACCATCAAAAGAACACTCAAGAGCAGACGAGACCCAACAAAGGAGGGGCCAGCTAGAGTGGAAGGCACCAGCTGGCACAGAGGCCAAGCAGTGGAGTCGTGGCTGGGAGACTCGGGGGGACAGGAAGGGACAGAGGTGACATCTGGACCAACGCTGGCTGCCCAGGTCTGGGCAGCTGCACACTCCAGAGATGGCAGAGGGATGGGCACGTCGGAAGAAAGGGGCGGAGTGTGTGCCTCAGCAGCACGGAGAAGGGGGAAGAGGCCTCTGTGCCTGCAGCAGCCTCCAGGAGAGAGGACGGAGACCTGAGGGGGCCTGCTGAGTGGGGCGGATGGGCACTGGCAGGTGTGCATAAGGGAACATCAGGGTGACCAACTGCATAGCCCTGCAGGAATGGAACCAGAAGAAAAGGAATAGAAGGCAGAAGAAGCAGGACACGTGCCAGCAGGATGACACAGACCCCGAGAGTGCCAGGGCCACACATAGGCAAGTGAGCTAGTGTCTCGGGCATAAGGCACACAGAGAGACCCGGCACAAGAGCAGCGTCACCCATTGCATGCTCTTCCCACAGGCTACACTTGCAATACAAAGATGCAGAAAGGCTAGAACTAGACGTGGGGGAAGAGGTGAGAGCAAAGCCCAACAAAAGGTGCAGCCCCGGCCCCAGGACCAGATGGCCAACACCACGTGGCCACAGCTGCTTTGGAGACAGTGTTTTAAAAATCACTACATTTTGGCTACACTCTTGGGGTCAGATGTCTCCACGGAACCAGCCAGGCAGCTAGGACTGAGTGCCTGGAACCGGAATAGCACCTGGACAGCACCTGCTGCTGTCCCAGGGAGGGAGCCAGAGGGTCAGAGCAAGAGGAGCAGAAAGTGCTACAAACGAGGACAGAAGAGGACAGCTGAGCGCAGGCACCAGCTGCTTGATGCTGGCGCTAGCTGACACTCCCATTAGCACCACGCCGGGCGCCTTGCCCACAGCAGGGCAAGAAAGGAAAATGATGGGCCCAGGCAGACTGGTGACCAGACAAGAAAAAACCCAAAGGGCCAAGTACGCAGGTAACAAGAACTCACGTACACAGAGAAAGAGTAAGAACTTCTCTCTACTAAGACGTGCGTTGGCCACATACAGATGGAGCCTGAGAAGCGACGCCATGTACAAAAGCACCAGGAGACACTGACTGCTGAACACCAACACGATGCACAAGAAAATGTGTGTGCAGCACCCAGAGGCCCTGAGCCCCAAGGGGCTCCTGCTAGTGGGCCCAGTCCAGGGTGAAGCTGGGGCGCTGCAATGCACCCGCAGAACTGCCCGTCTCACTGCATGAGTGACAGCCCCAGGGCACGAGAGGGCAGGAGCTGCCATCCAGGGCCAGAGTGAGGGCAGAACACACAGCACTGGCAAGGGTGCCGCAGGCCCAGGCAGAGCACAGACGTTTAGTTAACAGCATGAGGATGCAGGCTGTTCCCCGGGGAAACAAACTGACCCTTTCTTAGGAATCACATTGAAAAAAAGACAGTGCAAGAGAATTCAAGACCACAGCAAGAGCAAGACCACAAAGGCTGAGGGGAGGACCTAGGGAGACAGCAGATGGAAAGACGCCAGCCCTGAGGACGCGCTGGGAGGGATGCTGGCAGAGCCACGTGGTCCACAGGACCTGCTAGTGTCCAGAACGAGAGGCGGAAGCTGCAGCAGTGCTAGGGACCCTCCGTGCAGCACCGACGGCTCACACCCTCCTGCGCCCTGCTCACCTGGATCTGAGTCTGCACTTGCTGGGTCCCAGCCAGCTTCTGGGCCTGGGAGATGGGTGTGGTCAGGAACTGGGTCTTCAGGGCTGGCTGGGCGGCATAGGCCACCTTCTGTTGTGGCCCCTGAGCAGCGATCTGCTGTGCAGTCAGCTGAAGAGACCACAAGGATCAGTGTGGGCAGCGGTCACATGCCCTGCTCAGAACTGCAGGGCCCTCGTAGCTGCTCCTAGATGAACCCCACAGCACCACTGCCCCTCAGCCTGCGTGCCTTGCTGCAGACGCCCCCCAAGGCCCCTGCTTCCAGGAGTCTCTGCCCTGAAATGGAGGTCTGCCTGCCCCGCAGTCAGGCCAGGAGTCAGCCTGCCACCCTCCTTAATACCTGGTGTGTTTGACTCTTGAGCAGGTGCCTGAACTCAGTGTTCCTGTGCTGATTTAAGAATCTGGCACACACCAGAAACCTTTAGCCCAAGAGGCACATTCAGTGGCTGGAGCAGTGGCTCGACGGTTATGGCACTTGCCCAGCATGTGTAAGTTCGTGAGTTCAAACCCCAGCACCACGTACACAACAGAGCAATGAAGGCCACATGAAAAACTAGATAAAATTGATTCTCTCTTTCTCACTGTCCCTCTCTTTAAAAAAAAAAAAAAAAAGGCATATTAATTTTTTTTTTCTCCCCCAGGGCTGAGGACCGAACTCAGGACCTTGTGCGTGCTAGGCAAGCGCTCTGCCACTGAGCTAAATCCCCAACCCCGAGGCACATTAATTCTAATTTCTAGTTTTCTCTGCCAGGAGAACATAAGTGGTTCTCAGAAGGCTATGTGTCACGCGGCCTGTGTATTTGCCGGCTTCCCAAAGAGCCTGGGCCTCAAGGGAGGCCACCTCTGATAGTCACTCAGTGGTCCTGCTCCTGAGGACTGAGGAGGTGATTCTGAGCATGCTGCCTTCCCCAAACTTCCGCCGTAGAAAAAGATACTGGGCGAAGATAAGAGCGGCTGGCCCTGATCCACGGAGTGTACACATTCCCACACAACAGCCAGGCTTATGCCATGTGGGCATAACAACTGTCCAGCCACAGGTGGGGGGCAGCACAAGACCCAGTGGCCCTCACCCTGCAGGCCCTTGTCACACCCTGCAAGCCTCTTCTCCACTCTGTGCTCACTCCCCTACACCTCTAAGGACAGTTCTACCTCCAGCTTCTAACCCACTGCCCCTCAGAGCTGGCCACTGCAGGAGGCTGCCTGAGCAGCTACCCGGGCTCCGCCACGGTCCTCCTGGGGTCAGAGCTGACCTGCCACCTCCCACCAGCTCTGCCACTCTGTCAAGTCCTTCTTTTCCTCAGACTAACAGCCACCGTTCTGAGGGATAGCACCAGATGCCTGCACAGCTCTGGACTGCGCTGATCACTTGGGGAGAGCAGTGTGGCAGCTCAGCCAGGTGTCCCTGTTGTGCTGAGGCTGTGCCCAGCACACACAGGACTGCAGAAGTGAGTGCCCCAGGACGTGGCTGCACTCCCCTCCCTGTACACGGTGCCACCACTGGAATTTCCCAGCAGCCACTCCTGCCCCCCAGACCACTCCCTCAAATATCCTCCCCTGGAGCCAGGAGGGTCCCACGGGTGCTGTCCCTGTGGCCTGGATCAGCAGTCCTGGAGGGCCTTGTGCTGTGAGCTGTCCACATTCCTGAGCCCAACCTGGCCGGGGCCTGCCCTCCTCACAGACTCACAGGCCCCCTCCAGGCTGCATCCTCAGCCCATGGCCCCACCATGTGCACCCTGAGAGGACGTGGGGTGACGAGAGCTGGCCCCTCAACGCAGGCCCTACCTTCTGCGGGACAGCGCTCTGGCCCTGGGCGACCTGCGGCTGGATGGCCTTCTGCTGCTGCACAGCCTGCTGCTTGAGCTTCAGCAGCTGCTGGACGTGCACGGGTTGGGCCACAACCGTCTGTCCTGCAAGAGCAACGTGGCAGTGAGCAGCTCTGCTCACAGCCACTCTTTGCTGCAGGGAATGGTGACCCTGCAGTTGTGACAGATATGCTTCAGGGGTGTCTGGGTTCACAAGCTGTTTAAATAGAGTGATGAGAAACTTTGGGATGCTGGTGGGTAAACTGAGGACCAAAACGGACTTGGAAACCTCTACAACATGATGTGCAGGATAGGACAAAGCTGCGACCACTCCACTGTGTCCATGTGCAGGGAAGGGCTGTGGGGCAGGCACCTGCTGCTTTCTGAGGCTGCCCAATCGCCACGCTGATGCCCGCGACGTTCATGGGCAAGGTCGTGACCCCTGGCGAGGAGACCACAGCAGCTGGGACGGACACCACGGGAGGCTTCGCCAAGGCCACCTGAGCCGGCTGGGGTGTCTGTGCTTGCATCTGCCCTTGGGCCTGCAGCTGGGAAGTGGGGACCCGGGTCTAAACAGGAAACAACGGGAGAATCCAGACAAATTCAGACATTGTCTTCAATCACCACTCCACCAGAAGTCAAGTCCTGGGGACTCCAAAAAGGTCAACAAAGCCAGAGTGGCAGCAGCAACAGAGTGCAGCACAGTGCCCACGGCGGCAGGACACAGCACCATGAGGCCAGCCTGCGCCTGCCCCCTGCCACAAATGCTGATGAGGTGCATGCTGCCTCCCTCCAGCTCCTGCATCTCCTCAGCTCCGTCCTCTGCTCCCACTCAAGGTCAGCACCAGACCACTGGCACAACCACCTGTCTGAAGCCTGCCACCGCTAGGGTGCTACCTGCTTCCACATACCCACCAAACTGGTACCACACACTGCTCTCCTTAGATTACACTGTCAAAAACAGAAATGGCAATCGGTCCACGTTTACGTGTGTAGAAGCTGAAGACAGAGCCCCTAGAGCTACTCATGCCTGAATGCCGGAATCGGGACCCTGCCTTCTGGGAAAGCTCCTGCCCATAAGGCTCGCTGGGGATGCTGAGTCTCATATCCTGCAATCTGTCCTTCCCCTTTACAATTACTCTTCCAACCTGCTTCTTCTTGTTTATTTATGGACTTTGCAATAAGGGACACATCTCTCTCTTTCCTGGGACACATGAGCCTTTGCACAGCTCTTCACAGCAGCTGCCACTGCTCTGGGACACAGGACCTGCTGCACTGAACAGCGTGCACACAGCAGGCCACCAACCTGTCTGCCAGCCCCGCCTGGTCACCACCAGCTGCTGCCCCTTCTCACTTGAGCTGGCACTTTCTGGGAACTCGGCACCAAGCTTTCGCTGGTTTCTCGTCCTTGAGACTCGCTCTCGCAGAGGAGAGCCCACCCCCAGGAGGCTTAAGGAAGGGCCAAGCACCTCCAGAATCGAGCCTGTCTCCGCTCGGGGGTTGACCAGCTGGAGCATCTGCCTCCATTGGTTCAGCTTCAAATGCATTCACAAGACACCTCTCCATGCCATGGGGTGGCTGAGCCAGGCCAGGGCAGTGCCTGGCTCTCGGGTGGGCTTCCAGCATCCTGCCATGACAGTGCTGCCTTCAAAATACCCAAAGGCTCTCCCTACCTGTGAGCTGAGTGCTCACCTGTGAGCTGGTCCTCGGGCCTGGCCACCCCTCACACACACCTGCAGTGCACCTGCGTGGCTGCCTCTGCTCCAGCTTACACTGCCCTCCGCCCTGTCCTCCACTACACAGCATGAGGGCAGCATAGGCTGCGTGTGACCTACTGCTCAAGCTCCACTGCTTAGGCTCAGCCACACAGTCCCTGAAAGGCTTGGTGACACTCAGTCCAAAGTGCCCTGTGTCTCACACCCTCCCACGTTCCCCCTGTGAGGCTGCCATAGCACCCAGCACTACTCCTAAGCAAGCACCCGTAGCCCACTAGGGACACTGTATGAGAACACAATTGTGTAAATGGGAACTCACAAGCCGGGCCACTTGGAGGTTGGCCACGGTGGTGCCTGTGAGCAGAGCCCCAGGCCGTGGGGCTGTGACTGTGGTGAGCTGGGGGCTCTGCTGCTGCGGGGGCTGCGGAGGTGGCACCTGCACCTGTGCTGGCGGCTGGGGGGGTCCGGGCTGGGCCTGTGGTGGTGGGGGCTGCGGGGGCAGCTGCATTTTCTGCTTCTGCATCTTGATGATGTGCTCCTGAAACAAACAAGGCAAGTGTCCTTCCTGACATCCTGACGTCAGTCCTCCTCTGCCTCCATGAAGCACCAGGCTCCCTGCAGATGTGCGGATGCAGACCCCTCCCCAGATAAAGTGCCCACTCTCAAAGATCAGCACTTCACCAAGGAAACCAGAAACAACAGCAAAATGCTGATGTCCTCAAATCTCACAATTCGACTTCAATACTTAACACCAACAGTAACTCATTAACAGATTCACGTCTTTAAAAGAGGCAGAAACTTTAAGACACTAGTGCAAAAAGCATCATGAGAAATAAAATTTCTTGGTGCTGAAACAGTGGCTCAGTGGTTATAGTGCTTGACTGGCATGCGTGAGGATGTGGATTCAAACCCCAGCACCACATACAGAATGAAAGCCACATGAAAAACTAAATAAGATTGATTCTCTTACAGTGCCAGGCATGGTGGTGGTGCAACCCTGTAATCCCAGCAACTTGGGAGGCTGAGGCAAGAGAACCCCAAGTTCAAAGCCAGCCTCAGCTACTTTGCAAGGCCCTAAGCAGCGTAGCAAGACCCTGTCTCAAAATAAAAACAAAAAGGTCTGGGGATGTGGCTCAATGGTTAAGTGCTGCTGGGTTCAATCCCTGGTACCTAAATAAATAAGAAATGTGTGTGTTTATTTATTTTGGAGAGAAGAGAAAAAGGAACCAATTTTATTTCTTTATTCATCTGGTTTTGATTCTTTGGACACTTAGTTGTGTACATGTTGCTGGGGTTTGAACCTGGGTCACTGCACATGCCAGGCAAGCGCTCTAACCACTGAGCCATGGCTCCAGCCCAAGAAACCGGTTTATAAGGAGCATTTTCACTGATTCACTGATGAGTATCAGATGTCTTTGGACACACTGAAAACTCAGAATGGTTTGGCAGTTGATACAGAAGAGATGAGGTGAACAGCAAAGAGCCAGACGAATTGTGGGGCTCCTGGTAGCAGGCAGACAAGCAACAGCGCTTAGAGCCCAGGTGTCTCAAGAGCTGGACCCGGGGAACTGGCGTGTCCTGTCCAGGTGGGGGTCACAGCCCCAGCCCAGCTCTGTACCCTGGGCATTTTACCTCTGCTGGGCCCAGGGATTCCTGGCATGTTAATCCTCTAATACGGCTCTGTCCCTGGGACTCACCACAGTGACAAAAACAGGCTGGATTTGGACTCCACGTGGCAGCTGTGGCCACAGAGGGCAGGGCCCTCAGCAGTGGGTGTGAAGAGGATGAACTGCTGCACCTCACTGCACTTCAATGACACAGAAGCAGCACGGCCCCAAGGGCATGCAGTGGCACCCTGGTGGCCACGAGCACTCAGGAGGCCCAACAGCACTGAGGGATACTGAATCCCAACAGGACGCCAGACAGCAGGCACTTGCCTAGCCCCTTCCTGAACCTTGGGGACAAGGCCCCAGAGAGCACTGATGTCTGCAGTGTTGTTTCCCTGCTTCCTCCTGCTGATGTGAGCTGCTGGCAGGGACAGTGTGTGCTTCTAGAACGAGCAGTCCTGCATGAGTGAAAGTCAAGGCATAGCGACGGGCAGAGATCGGGAACACGGGTGCTCCGGTGGTCACCTAGACAGCATGCTGCAAGCCACTCCACAAGGAGCGGTTCTGCCTGCTCCCCAGCACCCCTCTGGTGCAGCGTAGTGCTGAGCGGGCACAGCAGCTCAGCCACAGTGCTCTGGGAAGGAAGCTGAACAGACTTCCCGCTGAGGGCAGCGTGGGGTCCTTGCAAACACTGCACTGCACCACCCACCAGGGCCAGTCAGGCAACTGCCTGCAAAAGCACGTGCGTTTTCTGGGAAGGGCTCACCGGTGCCAACTTGCCCACAGCTTTGGTCTGGGCCTGGGCCTGCACCTGTGGGGCCTGCACCTGTGAGGGCGGTGGTGGCTGTGGCGGCGGCTGCGGCTGCGGCTGCTGCTGCTGCTGCTGCTGCTGCTGCTGCTGCTGCTGTTGCTGCTGCTGCTGCCGGAGGAGCTGGAAGTGTGCAGGGGTGATGGTTTTCCCAGGAAGCTGAACGCCTGTGGCTGTAAAGAGGTCAGGGTTAGGCTTCCCGCCCCCACGTTTCCTCGGACAGTGTGCAAGCTGGGGAAACACCAAGCCACTTACCTTGGGACACCTGGGTCACCAAAGACCGGGTTGGGGTCTGCACGGGGGTCAGGTTGGTAGTGACCACAGCTGAGGCTGTCACAGAGGTGACTGCTCGGACACCCTGGGTTGTTGCCATGGACACCAGGTCAGTGGTGGCAGTGGCTGGGGAGCCAACTGCTCGCTGCTGGGTGTGGACCACCTGGGCTGGAGCAGAGCCTCCAGACGTCTAAAAGGCAAAGGCAGGAGCTCATCAGACCCTCCGTACAGTGCTGGGAAAGCAGCGCCCAGACTCAGCATGCAGTGCCAAGGGAGCTCTATCGCAGATGTCCCAGCAGAGCCACAAAGACACGTCTGACCCACGTCCCTCCCACTGAGCTCTTTCTGTTGGACTGCAGGTATAAGCAGCACGTGGCATAGCTGGCACGTGTGTGAAGCAGCTGGTCTGTTTTGTTCCCGTGTCTTTCCTCCTCCTCGGCTCAGTTTTTATTGAGTGCTGTTTATCACTCTTGAGCCGTCTGTGGAGTCAAAGAAGCGAGGACAAAGGGCTGGGCTTGCCTGTCAGGTACCAAGGACCACCTCCAGCCCAGGCCTGCTGCTCTTGCCGCGAGCAGGTGCTGGAACTCATTGGGACTGTCCCCCCTCCACCTCTGTGCAGCTGTCCTCTCAACCCAGCCCAAGTGCTAACAGCCTCCTCTGGACTGCACCCCAGGAAAGTCTCACTGGGACGGCCTCAGGTAGAACTAGCATCCCCAGTACCCAGTGCTGAAGAGCACTCAGGAGGCTTCAAAGCATCCCCTTTATCTGCCGTCCCAAAAGCCCCAGCCTCCTGAGTGAAGTCTTCTGGGGTCAGAACACAGTCTCTGTACGTCTTCCTTCTGCAACTGTACGCCCACTGCACTGGGGGACACAGTGAGGACAGTGTCCAGGGGAGCTGGAGTGCCCAAGTCCACACATACACCTAATACACACTGCCTGATGGCAACATCAGACACTTCTAATAATCGGGGGCATGAACAAAGTTTCAGTGGGGGTTTCCCACTGTGGAAGGCATTGTGAGGGTGCTCCAAGTTTCATACTTTGGAACAGTATAGATTATTGATTTTGAGATTAAGTCTACTCAATTACCATCCTGTCCATTAAGGGGGAAGGTACTTTATGCAGTGTCTCAAAATATCACAAGCAGGTCTTTTTCAAAATAAAGCACTAAATGCAAAGATTCTGGCTTCCTACTCCAACAGAAATTATGGTGCTAGTCATATGGAATGTTCCAATGCCACGGCCTAACAGCTTCTGTTGGTTATTTTATTTATTTACTACTACTATTTTTTTTTTTAAGAGAGAGAGGAACAGTGAGAGATAATCAATTTTATTTGATTTTTCATGTGGCTTTTGTTGTTCCCACATTTTATTGTGTGCGTGGTGCTGGGGTTTCAACCTGCATCCTCACGCATGCAAGGCAAGTGCTGTAACCACTGAGTCACTGCTTCAGCCCCTTCTGTTAGTTACTGAAGCAGCAGAGCCTAACGTGGCTCACTGTAAAAGAAGGAAAATGAACCCATCTCAGGCTGCACACTCGCAACCCTCCCCGTGCCCCCTCTGCTGGTCAGACGTGCGAGAGTGAGTGGCACGCAGTACCTCAGGCACACTCTCTTGACACAGCCTGAAGAGAACGCCCACGCGGTACCTGAGGTCTCAGGGTTCACCCCAGCACTGACAAACATGGTCTGCCATCTGTCCCTCTGGTTGCCAAGTGCAGCACAGGGCGGGAAGAACCTGGGGACTGGGGCCTCAAAGGCTCCTCTGCCCGGTGCCCTGACTGCAGGATACACCTAGTTCCCCAGACCACTGCCAGGTGGAGGCCTCCGGTGGCTTCCTGCCGGCAGCTCTGACTGATGCCCATCATCACCTGTGGGCAGCCCAGCAGAACCAACATCCACAGCGATGATTCCCAGGGCTCCGTGTACCCAACGGCACCAGAGGGCCGGAGTGCTAAAGCCACTCTTGCAGGTGCAGTGACACAGCTCCAGGTTCCATGCTCCCTTCCCTGGGCACAAGCAGGGCTCAGCACCTCGAGACTGACTGTGCATCTTCTCTGGTGGAAAAACTGCTCTCTTCTGCCAGGTTTAACTTCGGTGCTAGGGATTGAACCCAGGGGCACTACACCACTGAAATACATCCCCAGCCCTTTATATTTTCAGACAGAGTCTTGCCAAGTTGCACAGCCTGGCCTTGAACTTGGATCTTCCAGCCTCAGCCTCCAGAGTTGTTGAGATGACAGGCTGCTGGGGGCTAAAACAGCTGCCTTCTCTCCTGCGACCCGCATGCCACTCCTTCCACCTGTTCCGTGGGGCTCTCCCCAGCCTGCACTCCGCTCCTCACTTTCTTACCCCTTGTCAAGGAGCATGCTTTGATCCCAGTGGCCCGTTAACAGTCTGTTTCACAAGCTTAGTGTCCTGAGAGACGTCTGTCTGAACCAGGGCAGCAACAACACTCTTTGGCGTTTTTTTCTAGAAATGACATTTATGCTTCAAGTCCACAGTTTTATGGTATATGTCCAGGCTGGTGATCTGCTTCAAGTGGCTCTGTGTGCACAGTGCGCACTGTGGGTCAAGGCTCCCTGCTGTCCACATGGCTGCCCAGCTGCCCAGCTCTGCTGGGTGAAGCCACCTTCTCCTCTGGACTCCCTTGTGAATGCGCTGCATGCGGGCAGGTGCTTCAGTACTGACTCCACCCACGCCTGCGGTAGGGCACTATCCTGCGGCTGGCACACCACCCAGATTGCTACAGCATTGTCACAGGAGCACGCTGAGCCCGAGAGGGCTCGTGTGCCTCCAGAGCAGCATGACTTCTCGTTCAGGGTGACTCGATGGTGAGCCAGACACAAATCTAAGTTCCTTCATCTGGATTGAACCCAGGGCTGCTCTACACTGAGCCGCATCCCCAGCCCTTTTTATTTTTAATTCTGAACAGGGTCTCGCTGAGTTGCTGAGACTGGGTTGAACTTGTGATCCTTCTGCCTCAGCCCTAAGTGCTGGGATCACAGGCATGGCCACCACTCTAGACCCAACATGACAGCCCAGCTACTTTTATTTGCATGGTGAGCAATCAGAGAAAGGCGGGAGGCTGACCCTGGACCACGCCTTCTGGCTGTGTGGTCACGTGTGCCCTGGCTCTGCCTCTTGCCAGCACACTTCCTCTCTGCCCAGGCAAGGCCCAACCTGCTCTCAACAGCTCTCCACAGGCCAGAGTGACTGCTCCCTCAGCTGGGCCCCTGCTGGTGTCTGTGGACCCTGCAACACCGATATCAAGCCGCCATCTCTCCCAGAGCCAAGCTGTCTTCCGCACAGTGCCCTGCAGGACAAACTCTCACCTCTGCCTCCCAGCAGGCAGGTGGCACCCATGTGAGGGCACTGAGTCCTCCAGCCCTGCCTGCCCCCTCTCCCAAGCGCACAGGAGGAACTGCCCCTTGCTCCTGACTATGGAACCTGCCATGCTGCTCAGCTTCTCACTTTCACAACTCGAGCTGCATCAGTACGTTTCTCACTGGAGCTTTAAAAAGCAAATGATCTCTCGGGAAAGCGAGGCCACGGGGCACCCTGAGTTGTAGGGACAACTCACAGTCAAGGACCCTGGAGCCACAGGTGAGGCCAGGCGCTTGTTGATGGACTGGAAGGTGGCGGCAGGGACGCCTGCTATGGTGTTCACAATCACGTTGCCACTCACGGTGCCTGGGGAGGAAGACACCATGAGCTAAGAACCAAGAAAGGCCACCTCCTGTTCCACCCTGCCCACATCCTCCTTACCTGCTGGTATGCTTGTCCCAGTGACTGACGTTTTAATAGTTCCTGCCTATTTGAAAAAGAAGGCACATCTGAACTTTGTGCCCAGCTCTCCCTGGCAAGAGCCCTGAAAAGGCCCCCACTTTGCTCAGCCAGATACAGACTCCACCACGTGTGTACGGCACCCTGACACCCCAGCCCATCCAGTCCCCTTACAGCGGCCACTCAGTCTCAACCCTGGTTGTCCCCATCCCCTCCGCAATGGAGCACCTGTGGCTCGGGCCTCAGCTCAGAGCCTGATTGCCTCCTGCCACCTTTTAAAGTGAGCCAGCCAGGCATGGGGACCACACCTGTATCCTACCAGTTCAGAGGTTGAGGCAGGAGGATCACAAACTTAAAGCCAGCCTCAGCAACTTAGTGAGACCCTGTTTCAAAATGAAACTTACAAGGGGCAGGGGATGTGGCTCAGTGGTTAAGGGACCCTGGGTTCAGTCCCTAGTACCAATAAATAAACAAATAAAAAGAAAAAGAAATAAAGTGACCTGGATCCACTATGCTCCCAGCTCTGCCAGGATGCGTGCCCTGGCGTGGGGAGACTGCCTGGCGCGCTCACTCTGGCAGCACCTGCAGCTGGCAGGCACTAAGTAAACATGTCACTTCAATGAATGAAGAACATTACAGAGATGTCACTGAGGCCCAAGACAATTTGGAAAAGCCCTAACGGAGCAAATGGTTCTACAGAAAGCAACTACGAAGGTGCTTCCATCTTCGTGCCTGTGAGGGTAGCCCCATGCACAGCCTCAGACTGACGTGCTATGAAGTGCAGCAGGGACGTGCAGCAAGGCATGGGCACCAGCAGCAGCCTGGTGCTGCTCCACCTTTGTCCTTTGCATGCCATTCTGTATGTGTACAGGTGTGCTCAGAAGTGGGTGGCACCCTCAGGGTAGGTGGCCCCTCTGGCTCTCAGTGCACAGATAGTCCTGCTCTGCACATCCACAGGGAGCGAATGGGTCGAGCTCCTCACAGTCTTGCTGGAAAGAGCCGGATCCTTCCAAACTCCTGTGTCTGGCTCAAGAAGAGTGGCCTGGCCCCCCCACCTTGGCGAGCTCCCAAGCTCCCAGGCCCTACAGCCCCATGGAGGGGCAGAGCTGGGCACAGGCGTACAACTCCTGTGGGGAAGATGGCCCTCCTGGGCTTGGCCACTCACCAGCACTGCTGCACTGCCCACAGTGGTGATGGCCGGCTGTCCCTTTGGTGGGGCCTGCACAGGCTGCGGCTGGGCCTGGGCCTGGGGCTGGGGCTGGGGCTGGGGCTGGGGCTGGACGGCAGGCGGCCCTGCTGGTGGCTGGCTGCCTGCTGCCTGTGGCTGGGGTGGTGGTGGTGGCGGCTGCTGTGGGGGTGGCGGGGGCTGCGGCTGGGGTGGTGGCTGTGACACAGCTGGCTGTTGAGTCTTCTGCTGATCTGCCAACGCCTAGGAGCGTAGGGCAGGAAGAGGGGCTGCTGGAGGAGCAGACGGCACAGACTCCCAACCTGTAACACCCATCCCAGCCTTGGCACATGCCCACGCAGGTGCAAGGCCCCGGGCACCCCACCTTTTTCTCTTTTGCAATTCGTTCTGCACGGAGAGATGCAACCTGGATGGGAGGCAGTGGCTTGTCATAGTTGATTCCACTGAAAGACGAGAGCAAAATTTTAAAATTCAGTAGCCCCCCCACAGCCCACGGTTGTAGCCACCTGTGATCAATGCAAGTCTAAACACGTTAAATGGAAAAGTCCAAAAATGAAAGAGGGTGAGTCCTGGGTGCACGCTCTTCAGAGCACTACGACATGTACTGTCCCATCCTTCTTGCTTGGCACTAAGGGCCGCTCACCTGCTGGCAGTGCTGCAGAGCCTGTGTTCAAGACAAGCCCGTCTTACCTGATGAAGCTGGATTGCCAGGGCAAGCCACAGCTCTTCTAGGAGCTGAGACACTGAGTTTTGTCACTTGGTGAAAACACAGTGGGCACTGGCCCCACAAGTGCCATGGGTGTGCTCTGGACACACCCCCTCCCACTGGCACTCCAGCGCTTGCCGCTCTCCAGGCCTCCGACACAGCAGTGACAGTGACCACCTCTGTCCCCACCTCCAGCTGCCGGAGGCCCAGCCCACGCTCAGTCCCTGGGGAGCCCTGAACTAGGATCCCCATGTCTGCAGAGCTTGAGGACAGCAAACTGGAAGAATACAAGGCACATTTGCAGTTGATATGAGCAGGGCAGGGCTAAGATTTCAACAGGGGCACCAGTGGGCAAAAGCCAGGGCCTGGGTCCTGGGATGCAACTGTACCAGGGAACATCCCTGCAGCTGTGTGGAAAGGTGTGGCTCACCCAGGAAGGAACAGGACTGGGCCCAAGAGCCCCCAACCTGCACGTGGGCAGAGGTGGTGCTGCCCAGAGAGCAGACCCCTCCTGACCCCCATGTGCCCAGTGCCCAGGTCCCACAACTCGCTCTATTCACCACCATGTCCTCCAGTGCCACCACCAATCTACATTGACAAGCCTTTTTTCCTTTGCTGAACCTTGAAACCCCTAAACTCGACATGTTTTTAAGTACAGCCAGCATGGAGGAGGCAGAGCCTGAGAAAGAAAGCCCTTGTGTCCACCCACAGCCCTCGAGCATACCTGGTACACCTGTGGACGTCCCCACCAGGGAGTGAGTTAAGAGCCACAGCCCCCTGCTCAGAGGACATGTTCTCCAGAGGCCCATGCTCAGCAGGGGCCGTCCAGCACACCCAGCCCAAGAACAGGATTCCACCTGCGCACAGGCTCAGCTACCATGCCACCCTAGCTGGTCCTGAAATACGCTAATCAGGCGAGCTTGCTAAACTCGCTCGATTTAAATGAATGCAGAAACAAGGCCTGATTTCAAACAGTAAAAAATATGTCACAAACATAGAAATACCTTTCTGCCAACACAGAGGCGTGCTTGGGGTTTTTCTGAAAGGGGTTCATGCCAAGCCTGCAGTTCAGAAAATGAGACACAATTACCACACAAAGAAAAACAGAATCAAGAACAAACAGGGAGGCTGGGCACCAGTCTGCTGGCTCGGGGGACGCACAAAGGCTTGATTGGGGGGCTCCGCTTGCCAGCCGTCGTCTTCATCAAGTCAAAGTGGCTGGTGAACAGCTGGGTATGTGTGGCATTCTCATCTTGGGCGTAGATTTGGCTCGTGCGCAGGGGCCGGTTATTCTTGCTCTAGAACGCAGCAGACGAGAGCACATCAGGGCTGGACCCCGGACCAGCCACCCAGCTGAGAGTCCAGAGCCGAGCTCCACACACTGCCCCCACTCTGAGCTATGACAGTGCCACAGAAGCAGCCACGCCAGGCGGCTGGAGACGCTACCTAGGCTGCAAGAGCTCTGTCAGGCAGGCTGAGGACAGGAAGGTCAACAGGGCCCTCAGGGCTCCCAGTGGGAGAGGGCAGGGCTAGGCAGGAAGCCCCACCTGGCAGACCAACCGCCACAGGCACTGGGGCAGCACCAACATCCAGGGACGCCCGCAAGAGCTTTCTGAGGGCCTCAGCCTCACATGCACCTGGGTCCTCCCCTGGCGAACCCTGCAGCCTAGCAAAGGTCACTCAGTTGTTGCCTACTTGCTCCAGAGGATCTCCCCCCCACTTGCAGGACTTGAGAGTGACTCCCCTCTTTGGAGAGCACCCGTACAGGGCCATCTGTGCACAGCCACAGAGGTGCTCAGCGAGGCACTGAGGGGAGCGCAGGGCCCCTTCCTGTGCCTCTCTGGACACTGACTCACCATGACCAGAGGCTGGATGAGCTGACGCAGCAATGCGCCCTGGTGCAGCCATGGCCCTCAGGTGTGCATGTGTGTGCAGGCTATGGTCCTAAATTCAGAGGGAATGCTCTGGAAACTCCAACCCGGAAACTGAGGTGCGAGGGGGCACCACACACAGGAGCCTCTCCATCCACACTGAGACACAAGAGGGCCAGCAGGGACAGAGGACAGGACGAGCACACCTGGCTGCTCCACACATGGCCAAAGGCAGGGGGACTGTCCAGCAAGGGACCTGCTGGCCCTGACGGACAGCTCAGGGGTGCTGAGCCTGTGGCTGGCCTACCTGCCACTGTCATAGCCCTGGACATGAGGGCTGAGTGAGCCCCAGCGCAGCCCCCTCTGGCACAGGCCGCTGACATAGGAACAAAGGCGCCTGAGAGCTCAGCGCCTGCAATGGTTAAGGCGGTGCTCAGGCTGTGGCTTGCCCTGCATCCCTCTCATCCCCTCCTATCCTGCCCGCAGTTTGTGCCTTTTTTTTTAGGATCAGCTTCACAAATCAGCCTCAAGAGAAGAAAACATCTTGGCTTTGCTTTCCCACATTAAGATAGCAGTGTTATCATAAATGCTTCCAAAACATGCTCTCCACAGCGGCAGCCCCGTCGTCTCATGGTGGAAGGGTTGCTCTTCTGTTCTAACAGTGTTTTCAGAAAGACAAATGTGGCGGCGGGAAGAAGTGGCTCTCGAGAAAACCCAGCAGGCATCCTCGTCCTGAGGATACTCCATTCGTCAAAACAGCCACCTGAAGGACACTGGATGCCTGCCCCTCCCTTCCACACACAACAGACTGGCTGCGACCCTGATGGAGGCCCCTGAACACGAAGGCCATCTCTGCTTAGCTGCCGCGGCACACCACCACAAGGTGCAGGACATCCGTCAACGCTGGCAGACTGGGCCATGAAGTTGCCTGTGTGCAGGCCAGGATAGCAAGCAGGCCAGTGGCAAGGAGAGTGGGAAGGCTGGACACAGACCGAGTGTGCACCACTGAGTCAGCACCCGCACAGCAGAGGAAACACAGGCTCTTGTCCAGGAGCCCAGGGGCTAAGATGAGCCTCCTTAAACCAAGGAGGATGGAGCTACGGCCAGAACTGGGAGGCACGGGTGCTGGTGGTGACATGACAGCGGCCACCCCCAGCCTGGCCAGTGCAGCCTGGACCCTTCCAGGCTGCCCATATGTGCTGCCAACAGCACACAGTGCACGTTTCTGGAACTGAGCAGCCAGGCTCACCTTGCCCTCCTCCCTGGGAATGATGACGTTCTCGTAGCGATTGCGGCACTGCTTGGAAGAGCGGTAGATCCGGCTACAAGAGTTGACGACATCACTGACAAGATCCCAGTTGGGGGTGTGGGCAGGCGACACGATCGTGAGGTTCAGAGGCAGCTCGAGCAGCTGCTTCACAGCCTGTGGGATGAGGCACAGATTGGCAGGTCAGCGAGCTGCAAGCCAGGCCCCCATGCTGGCAGGCACTGTCCCAGGGACCACAGTGCATGCACGTACCTGCAGCAGGGCCCAGTCCTCTCCAATGAGCCACTCGGGGCTGTCTTGGGCAGGCTCTCCCGAGGCCTTGACATAGGTGGGCAGTGGCCTGGCAAAGGGCGTCTGCTGCTTGAGCAGCAGGCTCTTCTTCTGGTCCTTGCCCTCGCGCCGCATCTTCAGCAGGCCCGCTGTGGCCCGGTCAAACAGCGAGCGTGGCGGGATGACCGCCTCGCCGTGCCGCTGCTTCTTCTTCCTGCCTGCAGCTGATCAGAGGCTGACTTCAGTGAGGAGGCACTGGAACTTAGGGGCCTGGCACAGCATCCTACTTGTCCAGTATTTTCTCATGGAAGGGGACAGAGGCCCATGGCCACCCACACGGCAGAGGCAGGAGGGCTATGGGCTGCGCACCTGAGGGATCTGTCTTGTGCCGCTTGCGCTCCTTCCTCACGTACACGGGGGGCAGCTTAGCTTCCGGGATGGGCGTGGCCTCATACATGAGACACATGACTGAGTCGATGTACACGTCATTGTCATCCTGCGGGGGGGTGGGCGGCGTCCAGAGCTGCACAGAGAGAGTCCCGTGAGGTGTGGAGCTGCAGAAGGCTGGTCATTCGGGCACAAAGTGAGGGCAGTTACTTACTGGCATGACCTCTGTCTGTCCATCGCCATCTTCATAGATGTATTCCTGTGGCAAACACGGACACATTTCAAGGTTCCACAAAGTCTTGGTTTCATGCTGTCCGGCACACGCTATTTAATCTCATTTCAGGAAGCCTCTAGAACATGTCTCGTCAGCCTAACTCTGGACTTACAGGAGAATGTGCGTCCCCACAAAAGAAGGAGTGCAGGAGGGAGGGTTCAAGGTAAGGGCAGAGGCTGCAGATCCTGACCCTGGCCAGTTGGGGCCCTGGCCAACTGGGGTGGGAGGGGGCCCATACCATGCTGTAAGCATCCTCCCGCGTGTAGGTCAGCAGCTCCGTCTCCTCCTGCTCCTGCTGCAGCCGGGCCTCCCTCTCCTGCAGGGTCCTGGCATTGTGGGTCTCCCAGGCCCTCAGGGAGGCCATCACAGCATCCTGGCGGAAGGACGGTGGGAAGGACATCAAGGCCAGAGCCAGCCATGTGGGTTCCACAGGAGTCACCCTGTCCCATCCCCATGAGCCCTCTGTGCAGCCCAAACTGCCTCCAGCAAGGGCACGATGGAGGGGGAGACAAGGGTGCCTGTGCAGGCCTCCAGGGCTCTTCACCTCAGAGGAATGTACGGCTGGGCTGTGATTTTGTCCTTCTGGTTCAGTGAAGTTATATTTACTTCAACTAAAGCCACTGACGATTCTGACACTCCACATGTCCAACTGAGCAGAAGTGACTCTTACCTCACTGTTCCTCTCTTTTTCTTGCTCGATGGTCGTATGGAATAATTCCAGGTAATTCAAAGCATATTTTTCAATTGGTGTGAGCTATTTCAAAAAGACATTTTTTAAAATAGGATTAGTAGCAAGTTAAAGGTCAATAAAATTATTTTATAAAACCCGCTTGCCAACATGTCATTCAAAAAAGTTGACTGTTCACAAAAAGTATTTTTTGAAAGTATCAAAATTTGCAAACATCCAGAGAAAGCTTCCCAACCTGCTGCATGAAGTCAGCCAGCTCCTCCTGCTGCGAGGGCTCATCACACCTGGAGGCGCTGGAGGTGGAGCCCAGCAGGCCAGCGCAGGCGGCAGGCACTGCTTCCTCCACGGCCTTCTGGGTGTCTTCCTCCAGATCCTCAATGCTCTTGAGGGCCTAAAGGGAGTCTGCTTCAGTTCTATCCTGACGTGTTCCGCCAAAGCAGGCGCCACGCCGAGAGCAACATTGAGCCTCCAAGGCAGCGCCCCTCCCCGGGAGTCCCAGCCAGCGCTGCAACAAGCCTCTTGGAGCACGCAGAAAGTGGACAGGAGAAACCACGGGGGCTTGGGTGGAGGACAGGTGGTCAGTGCGACGGCTTGAATTCAGTCACGTGTACATAGGAATAGCCACAACTCCCACCGCTATGTGTGATTACAGTGCATCAACCAGAAACCTTGAGGGCCCCAAAGCTGCTCTCCAGCTGGACAGGTGAAGCTCTGGAGGGGCAGAGCACAAACGCAGCCAAGGGCCAGAGGGAAGGACGGGCGACCTCACTGCCCAGCCCTGACACATGGGGTGGGACAGAGGCACCACCTACCCTGCACAGGCGATGCCGACAGCCCTGAACATGAAGCTCCCAACTCCACTCTGGGTGAGGACAGACAGGCCTGGTCCCCAGAAGAGGCGCAATGTGCAGTTAGAAGACATGGACCAAGGGGCTGGAACCGTGGCTTGTCAGTTGTAGTGCTTGCCTGGCATGCGCAAGCATGCAAGTTCAAACCCCAGCACCACGTACACAACAAAGGTCCCAGGAAAGAAAGTCATACGAAAAACTAATAAAGATTGCTTCTCTCTCTCTCACTGTCCCCTCTTTCTTTAAAAGAAAGAAAAGAAGAGAAGAGAAGAAAAGACAGGTACCAAAGCTGCATCCTGCATCCAGGGCACTCTGGCAAGACCAACCAAGGCTCACAATTGACACTGCACACAGAAACCACCGTGACCTCACACAGGCTCTTTTCTGTGGGTCTGAGGGTCAGACCAGGGGTGCTCCACCACGCAGCCACATCCCAAAACTTTTCATTTTTTTACTTTGAGACAGGATCTCGCTAAGTTGCCCAGGCTGGCCTTGAACTTGCGATCGTCCTGCCTCATCAGCCTCCCGAGTCCCTGGGATCACTGGTGTGGCCACTGCATCTGGCTCAGAGAATCTTCAGCAGAACACAAAAAGCAATCATCTTTAAGAGAAAAGGCCTGGAACTTCTGCTCATCAAACGAGCACTGCAGCCACAGCAACAAAAAGCTGACTAAAATGTAAACCTCAATCTGCACAAGCTCGATCATCAATTAAACACTTTGTAAAGAAAAGAGAAGACAGCACTGAGGAGAAAAGCAAAGCACAGAACGAGTCTGCGTGGCAGGCCTCAAGGTCAAGGTGCATGATGAACTCCAACAGCCAGCAGGGCGCCCAGACAGCGCAGCCACACCTGTGATCCCAGCTGCTGGGGAAGCGGCAGGACGACTACGACCCCAAGGCCAGCCTCAGCAGCTTAGCGAGGCCCTGTCTCAAATAAAAAGGGTTGGGGATGCAGCTCAGTAGTAAAGCACCCCTGGATTCCAGTACCACAAAGAAGAAAAAAGACAAGGCAAAACAATTTAAAACGAAGAGAGGGGGCTGGAGCGGTGGCTCAGTGGTTGGAGTGCTTGCCTGGCATGTTCAAGGATCCAAGTTCGAATCTCAGCACCACATACTCAACTAAGTGATGGAAGAACAAAGGCCAGATGAAAAAGTAAATGAAATAGATTCTCTTTCTCTCACTCTGTCCCCCTCTCTTTAAAAACAAACAAAACAAAACAAACACATAGGGAAACTTGACCAGGTCCTTATTTCAAAGCCACCCAGGGGCTTAGGTGCGATTCAGTGGAAGAGCACCTGCCTGGCCCACGTGGGCTAGAGGGGTATGAGAACTGCTAGGGAGGTGTTCCAGGTCATCACCAACAGCAAGGGGCTCACACGTCCCCAGGCCAGCACCCAGGCCTGGGAAGGAGGGTGTGCAACAGGCAAGGTTCCCAACACTGCTGGCCGGGGATGGCTGCCACATGGCGCTGGAAACTGCAGGCACAGTGCATGCTGCTGGCCCACCTGCAGGATCGCGCAGGCAAATGCGCAGTCATGGGCCTGAGGAGACCACAAGAACTCAGTGCAACACACAGAGTCACACGCTTGACAGCAGGCCTGGGGACTGCAGCATGCTGCCCGCAACCAACAAGCCAACTCTGGCCACGCAGAGCAGGAGCCAAGTTCAACAAGGGCAGCGTGACCAGCCCTCGGGGGCCACTCAGCCAGCAGATACAGTGATGGCCGTGTGTGTCATCTTGTGAAGTGCATCCAGCTGGAGCTCTGTGAGGCGTGCTCTGAACATGTGCACACACCAGAACCTTCCGTGAAGCTCTCCAGGCACAAGCTCTGTGCGTGTATCCACCGAGGGCCGCCCTGCTGGAGCAACCACCCTCCTCCTGCCCACAGCAAGCTCCACTGGCTCACCTACGCAGACCCGCCACTGCCCACTCTGGCCCCCAGGCCTCTTAACTTGCCCTGGGTTCCCTCTGGCCTGATATGACCAGTCTCAACACAGGGGCCAGAAGACTGTGCCACCCAATGTCAGACCAGGTCCAGCTGGACTCAAACCCTCCAGTGGCCCTTCCCTGGCAGGCCTCACCTCCACCCCACCCTACCCCCACCCCCAGGTCTCCCCACCTGGTGGCAGCCTCTCTTGTCACTAGCCCTTCCCTAGCAGGCCTCACCTTCACACCACACCACCCTCTGGCCTTTCCACCTGGCAGCAGCACCTATACTGACTCTGTGCAGTCTCCCCAGACACCCAGGCTCACCACCTCTCTCACAAGGGCAGTCACAGATCTGGCTCTTGGTTCTCAATCCTCACCAGAAAGTACGCTTCCTTAAGGGGGACGCCCACCCAGTCCACCACTGTCCCCACTGCCTACAACAGTGCCCAGTGCACAGCCACTCTGCACAGCCACAAAGTACCTGCACGTGGGAACACTGTGCTGCTCCAACCAGGGCCACAGTGGGATCTGCAGGGCACAGTAGCTCACTCATGCCGCGACGCCACACAGCACGGCACACGCAAGCATTCTCCAAGGCAGCAAGAGACGCTAAGCACTCGGTGGCTGCCTCTGGCAGAGGGTCTACCTCCCTATTACCCCCTGCTCACAGAGCTCTTCTCAGCCTCCAGCTGCTATGAGGTTAAGTCTACCCCTCCTGATATCGAACCTCCCCTACGGCACTCCTGGGTGAGGGAAAGCACACATTGGACACGCGTGGACAGGAATGTGAGAGCATGCTGGTTACAGCTGACTTAAGCTGGGAAAGGAGGCAGGTGTGCCAGGGTGGCTTCCTGCTGTTAGTCCTCCAGGGCTGTAGGGTGTAGTCACCAAGCAGCTCGTGTTCAGAGGCAGCGTGATTCAGCTAGGGACCAGCACAGCAGTGAGAACGAGGGGACAGGGCACGGAGAGCTACACGGAAGGGCCTGCGCACACAGGGTCCCATTCCTCACAGTCCCTGCAGAAGAGTCACCCTGCAGACACAAGGTGGACAAGAGCAACTGATGCCTGAGTCGGCCCCAGAAGCAGGGGTTGCAGGGGAAGAAGACCCTCCCCTGGCATCAGAGAGAAGGAAGGACAGGGCCCCTCCTCTGTAGAGTCGAGAACAGGGGAACGAGAGGTGGCCCTGGTGTGAGTCCGTAATGCATCCACACAGCTGGCCAACCCAGGGTGGCACCGCAGGACCCCTCATGCGCAATCTAAATAGTTCCATCCCAGTACTGGAAAGTGAGACATCCACCATGACATGATGTCCAAGATATTACCATGTGCACACGTAACCAACACGAGGGGAATTAGCGGGGTGTCGTGTGCTCTCTTCCTAAGTCGACATTGGCTGTGTTATAGGCCTGCAGCACACCTCATGCGGATTTGTACATCTCTGCAGCTCAGTGGCCACATGGGGGCCAGTAATCACTCTGGTCAGAGGATCAGCAGCAGAAATAGCTGACTACCGGGTGGGGCAGCAGGGGAAGTTGGTATGGCTCAAAAACAGGTGATGAAGACAGGGACAATGGGGTCAGAGTTGTGAGCACCACACAAAAGATCTGTTTTTCTTGACTGTCAAAATTAAAGACTGTAATGCAGCATAGCCTATCTCCATTTTTAGATCCCCCTCTCCCTTTATGATGGTAGCTCCCTCACCTATGTATGCCCACCTCTTTGCAGTGATCTCTAATGACACATGTCCACCTCGTTCCTGTGATATCCCCTCTCCCAGTCGCCACCTACTTCCTCTGTACCTTCCTTTACCTTACCTTAGCCAACCGTGTGATTTGTACCCCTGAGCTCCTCCAATCAGAGTGAAGGGCAGCATCCCATCAGGTTGGGGATAAAACCTAATTTTCCTATTCTGCGTGCATTTTTCTTTTAAGCCTTTGGTCACCCACATCCACCTGTGTGTTTATTTTATTTCTAAGAACTTGGCACCCAATGTGGGGCCCTATAAGTCACCTGGGGGTCATGGGGCTCTCTTTTCCCAAGGGGAGATGCATCCCACTGTCTCATTTCAGTGGCCTTGAGGGTGGTGAGTGGTGATGACTCCCAAGGCTGATGGACTCAAGGTAGAAGGTGGATGAGCGATGCAGGGAGGGCATGAGCCAGAACCGTGGAAAACAAATAATTTCATGCAAGAACCAACGATAGGAAAACCTTTTTCTTAAACTCGAGGGAGGAGAAGGATAGGTACTGCCTTGGTGGTTGATTTGAGTGGTCTGAGCCATGTCTGGGACACGGGGTGAGCACACAGACTCCAAATTCACAGTGCTGGCAACCCAGGAGGGTATGGCAGAAACGGGAGTAGCAGCTCAGGGCAGCTAAGACGTGGTAACAGACCTCCAGCAAAGGAAGATAACTAAGTTGTTTTTCTTGGACTCAGAAACCCAGAATCATACCCTAGGAGAAAAGAGGATGGGAAACAAAAATTCTGCTGTAGAAAAGTAGGATGTCAGCAGGAGAAAAGACACATAAATCCCCTTACAAAGCCCACTGGGCTACATGCTAAAATATTGGGATAATCCTAAAACGAAAATGAAGGAAAAATCAAAGATAATAAGATACTGTTGCTTTACTTGAACTCAAGAACCTATCTTAGATCCATCAATATACTGGCCAAGGTTTGGGGCAAATAAGGATTGGATATGCCAATTATTATTATTAATTTTTTTTAAAGAGAGAGGGACAGTGAGAGAGAGAGAGGAGAGAGAGAAAGCAAGAAACAATTTTATTTAGTTTTTCACGTGGCCTTCGTTGCTCCGAGATTTTGCTGTGTATGTGGTGCTGGGGTTTAAACTCGCGTACTTGCACATGCAAGGCAAGTGCCTTAATCACTGAACCACCACTCCAGCCCAGATATGCCAATTATTAATAGAACGTGTAATTGATAAAGACCCTAACAATAGGGAAGAAATAGAATATGCCTAAAGTCCTCTTTCCTCTTAAGATAAGCAAAAACAATAAAACAGAAGAAAAATTAAATGGATGGGACCCCATAAGTTTTCTTCCCCCATCATCCTTTTCTAATTCAGCTGAGGAGCAAAACCCATCTCCTGCCCCTAGGAATGTTCCAGTGAAGGGCGAGAGGGAACCGAAGCTGACTGCAACAGCTTGTCCCTTCTCCAATTTCATACCCTTCCCTACCTAGATTAAAAAGAGAATTAGAACAATGCAAACAGAATATTCAAAACTTTCCTTTTCCACAGGGAGAAAAAACAATGCGAGTCTCTTCCTCCCCCTCCCCCCAACATTTTATCCTTTACATGAGGTTCCTCTAGAAAGGGCCATTGGATTTGTAAACACCCCCCTCACTAGCTCAGAGGTAAGATACTTAAAATGAGAGTTAAAACTTTTGAAAGAGGACCCACACGGGGTAGCCGAACAATTAGAACAATTTCTTGGCCCTCAACTCTACACTTGGTCTGAACTTATGTCTATTTTAAGTATTTTATTCTCTAAAGAAGAAAGGGCAATGATTAGGTGGTCCACAATGAGAATCTGGAACATAAGCACCCAGTGGAATCTGAGGTAAAATATCCAGTTGAAGACCCATACTGAAATAATAACAGTGAGAGACCTCAGAGATTTAATTATGAAAAGGTTAAAAGAGGCAGTTCCTTGGTCCCAAAATTTATTCCAAGCTTTTACAGTGCACCAAGGGAGAGACGGAGGGCCCACAGAATTTTTTAGTAGATTAGAGGAACAAATGAGGAAATATTCTGGGTTAAATACTAATAACTCTTTAGGGCAAGAAATGTTAAAGGTACACTTTTGTAACTAATAGCTGGCCTGCTATACCTAGAAAATTACAAAAACTAGAAGGTTGGAGACATAAACATCTGGAGGACTTATTGACAGAGGCTCAAAAATTATATATACATGGAGGGATGAACAGAAACAGTGACAACATACCAAATGTTTGCTCTCCACCATGGAACCCGTAACTCAGCAAAACCTTAGTCTTAGAAATAGGGGACAAAGAGGGTCTCAACCAAGATGCTCTAGGGGGCCACAAGCCAAGGAACCACAGAAGGGAGAAAGGAGGAGTAAATGCTCAAAGTGTGGGAAAGAGGGACATTTCAAGAGGGAATGTCCTGAATGGGTAAGAGAAGAAAAGGTGACATCCTTCATGTCCTTCGATGAGGACTAGGAAGGTTGGGGGGTCTTTTATACAAATTTGGAGGCGGGACCCAAAAGGGAAGAAAGAATGTTTTAAACTGACTCTGGGGTGGCTCACTCCTCTTTAACATATCAGCCCACACTGATACAACTATCTGATAAACAGCTACCAGTGTCAGGAGTAAAGGGGGAAGATTTTAAAGTCCCCATATTTCAGAAGTCTCAAGTGAGATACCAAGACAGGCATATCCAAATAGAATTCCTCTCTGTGCCTGCAGCAGGGACCAATCTTTTAGGTCAAGATTTGATGTGTCAACTTGGGGGAGGAGTAAAAATCAATGATAGGGAAATTCAAATTTCTCTTAACCTTCTAACGGGTAAAGAAGAAGAAAAGATTCATCTACAAGTTTGGACAAAAGAGGGAAACTGAGGAAAACTTCAGGTGCCACCAATACATGTTGAATTAAAAACCAAGGGAGAAACCATAAGGAGGAAACAGTACCCAATCCCTCTTGAAGGGAGATTAGGGTTACAACCTATAATAGAGGGATCACTTAAGGATGGCCTCCTCAAACCCTGCATGTCTCCTTATAATACCCCAGTCTTACCTGTGAGGAAACCAGATGGATCTTATAGATTTGTCCAAGATTTAAGAGCAATAAATCAAATTACTCAGGATAGACACCCTGTAGTCCCCAATCCCTACACTCTTCTTAGCAAAATACTCCATAATCACCAGTGGTTTAGTGCTATAGATTTAAAGGATGCTTTCTGGGCATGTCCCCTAGCTGAGGATTGTAGAGATTTGTTTGCCTTCAAATGGGAAAATCCTCAAACTGAGGAAACAACAGTATTGATGGACCATCCTCCCCCAGGGATTTACAGAATCTCCAAATTTATTTGGACAAATTCTAGAACAGGTGCTAGAGGGATTTAAGAATCCACTACAAACTAAACTTCTCCAATATGTAGATGACTTGCTAATTTCTGGAGATGAGAAGGAAAATGTAACTGAGGCAACTATTGCCCTACTTAACTTTTTAGGACAGCAAGGATTAAGAGAAGAGTCTCAAGAACTAAATTACAATTTGTGGAACAAGAAGTTAAATATCTGGGACATTTAATCAGCGAGGGTAAACAAAGATTAAACCCAGAACAAATCTCAGGGATAACTGATATGCCAGTACCTCAGACTAAGAGGGAACTTAGAAGATTCTTAGGGTTGCAGGGATGCTGTAGATCATGGACAGACTCTTATCTCCTTAAGACTGGAAAACTATATCTTAAAATTTTGGCTGGAGAGCCTGACCCAATCCTTTGGAAGCCTGAGGAGCTTCAATCACTAGATACTCTTAAACAAGCCCTTATCATAGCTCTTGTGTTAGATTTACCCTCACTTGAGAAACCATTCTATTTGTTTGTTAATGTAGACAAGGGAACAGCTCTAGGAGTTTTAAACCAGGACCATGGGGGGCAAAAACAACCAATAAGTTATTTATCTAAGCTCCTAGACCCAGTCTCCAGGGGATGGCCTGAATGTATCCAATCAGTGGCTGCCACTGCCCTTTTGGTAGAAGAAAGTCGAAAGTTAACCTTTGGAGGGGCCTAATAGTGAGCACACCCCATCACGTCAGAAGCATTCTCCACCAAAATGTGGGGAGATGGCTGACTGACTCCAGAATTCTAAAGCATGAGGCCATTCTCCTGGATGATTTTAGCACTGATTACTGAAAACTGTTTAAATTCGGCTGAATTCTTAATTGGAGGAAAAACCCCTGACTCCACTGAATACTACTTCATGGATCTACTAGAATACCAAACCAAGGTCAGGCCAGACCTTAGAGAAATCCCCTTCTCAAAAGGCCTTAAGAGCTTCATACACGGATCTTCCCGGGTTATTCAAGGGCAATGGCATAATGAGTATTCTGTAATAGACAGGATACAATAAAAAATAATAGAATCGGGAAGGCCACCCAACGGTTGGTCTGCCCAGACCTGTGAACTACTTGCTCATAACCAAGTCCTAAAGTTTCTAAAGGGAAAAGAAGGAACAATTTACACAGACTCCAGATATGCCTTTGGAATTATCCACATTTTTGGAAAAATTTGGACTGAATGTGGCCTAATCAACAGTAGAGGAAGGGATTTAGTATCCAAAGAATTAATTACTCACATTCTAGAAAGTTTACTGTTACCTGAAGAAAAAGTTATCGTACATGTGCCAGGGCACCAACGGGCCACAGCACAGAGGCCCAAGGTGATAGGCCAGCAGATGAAGCTGCTAAAGAGGCTGCCCTCCAATCAGAAGTCTCTATTTTCCATTTCACCTTGTTTTATTCCCTCCTTCGGTTACTTCAATATTCAGCCCACAGGAAGAAAAACAATTAATAAAATTGGGAGCTTCCAAGAACCTGAGAGAAAATGGCTCCTACCTGACGGCAGAGAAATGTTTACGAAACTCATAATGAGGGAAATGATGGCTCATTTACATAAGGGAAGCCACTGGGGCCCACAGGCCATGTGCAACACTGTACTAAGAATATATGGATGCATGGGAATTTATACAAGAGCCAAGCAAGTAAATGAAAGCTGTATCACCTGTAGAAGGGTTAATAAACAAGCCTTAAGGAAACAGCCTCCAGGAGGGAAAAATCCTGGATTAAGACCCTTCCAAAGCATCCAAATTGACTATACTGAGATGCCTCAAATAGGACGTTTAAAATATTTGCTAGTAATAGTCGATCATCCAACTAATCGGGTGGAAGCTATCCCCTTACCCAGTGCTACTGCTAGCAATGTAATTAAAACTTTATTGGAATCAATAATCCCTAGCTTTGGTCTAATAGAAAACAGCTTCAGATAGTGGAAGTCATTTTACTGCAAATACTATTAAAGAACTTATGAAAATCTTAGACATAAAATGAGAATATCATACTCCTTGGCAGCCCCCTTCCTCAGGTAAGGTTGAGAGAATGAACCAAACTTTAAAGAGGCAAATTATTAAACTGATGTTGGAAACAAAGCTCCCCTGGACTAGGTGTCTCCCCATTGCTCTCCTATGAATTAAAACAGCTCCCCAAAAGGACATAGGTTTATCCCCTTATGAATTGCTAGATAGGTTACCATATTTAGTTAAAATGATGGGGTTTCCCACCTTTGAAATGAAGGATCAATTTCTTAAAAATTGTATGTTAGGTCTCTCTTCTATCTTATTCTCTTTAAGATTGCAGGGCCTCCTGGCACAGATACCACCTCTGGAATTGCTTGCACACCCATATGGGCCAGGGGACCATGCCCTAATCCAGATTTGGAAGGAAAATAACCTGGATCCTGCTTGGGAAGGGCCTTATCAAGTCCTACTCACAACTGAGACAGCCAAATGAGGTGACTCACTACACGTGAGATCTCAACTTCTAATCGTGAAAGACAGTGAATCTCAGTCCAGTACCGACCCCACCAAACTGACTCTAAAAAGACTTTAATAATGTTTGTGATGATATTGGGAATTATATCTTGTAAGTTGATTATGGATGTAGCTCAGACCATCTTTCCTCTGATTGCGAAGTCTAGTGTTTACCAGGTGCTCCCCTGTGAAAATTCACGTAACCAGGAGCACTTGTTGGGGACAAATGAATATCATTGTCCAACATGTTCTGGAGAAGTTAATCTCTGTGAATTTAACAATAATGTTACCAAAATTACCTTGGAGGTAAAGGATTTACAACAAATCCTTAAAGTAGAAATTGGACATAATGAGGCAAATGTCCAGGTGAAAAGGATTAAATATTCTGTTAGTACATCAAATAAAAGTGACGTTCACGCTTGTGTGTAAAGGGCAGATTGCTCAAGTGGTCCCATTCCCTCTTGACTGGACTGCAGATCCAATGGGCATGAGCTGCATGGATAATCCCTTTCAGGAAAAGACGGCTTGGGGAAAAAAACTCTTGTAAAACCCTATCACTGATGTTCCCAGAAGCAGAGGGTCAAAAACAAGGTCCCCAAAGATCACCCAACCCCCTTTCCTCAGAACCAATTATACCTCGTGCCTCTCTAGGTGGGGGAGCAATTGGCTTTCTTGGGAAATGTATCTGGGTGCCAGGAAGGCCGATCCTTTGAGGCGACCTCTATGACATTCCCTTCTCCCAGTCATCACTTCCTTCCTCTTTGTACCTGCTTCTACCTCTTTCCAGCAACCTCTATGACACACATCTACCTCTTTCTGGTGACCTCTACTGACTCATACCTACTTCTTTCCAGCAACACCCCCTCTCTCCCAGTTGCCACATACTTCCTCTCTGTACCTGCCTTTACCTTACCTTAGCCAACCACGTAGACTGTACCCCTGAGCTCCTCCAATCAGAGCAAAGGGCAGCACTGCATCAGGTTGGGGATAAACACCCTGATTTTCCTGTTTCTGAGCACATTTTTCTTTTTGGCCTTGCTCGTCTACATCCACCCACGTGTTTGTTTATTTCTTCCACAGACTTCTTTGCACCACTCCCTTCACATTCCTTTACTGTTGCAAATCCCATAGCTGGACAGATAGAAGGAAGGTGGGTGTGGGGGCTCAGGACCAGGAAAGGGAGCAAAAGCAAAGACCTCGGTGCATGGGGACAGCGCCAGCCGCCAGGCCCCACAGGACGTCCTGGTGCAGAGCGTGCAGGAAGGCCGACCTGCTCGTACCTCTATGAACGGCCTCGCAATCTTGGGTGCAATGGTCTCACTGACAGAAGGCTCCTGAGAGAGCACCACAAACTCCTCGGCTTTCACGGGGAAGCCAGCGTCGTCCATGGGGCAGTGGACCTCGAACAGCTCCTGGATGGTTCTCTGCACACAAAGGGGAGGCTCACTCTCCAGAACACCACCGGATGCCCGATCCTCGGCCTGCCTCTCGTCACACATGCCAGCTCGGGCAACTGCTTGCCGAGACCCTGCTGGCCCCAGCGTCTGAGCTGGGAGGCGCACCTGCGTCAGGAAAGCCATGGAGTAGTCGTTCCCTTGTGCAGCTACTTCTCGGATCAGATCTTTCGTTCCGTTTTTCAACAGCTTCTCTTCAATGGAATTGCCGCTCACAAGCCTACACACAAGAGAGACGCATGCAGTGACGATTAGGCCACCTGGAGACTCAGGGACACAGCCAACCACAGGCAGGTGTGCATCCCATGTGGCATGCAGCGAGCCCACCTGTTTCTTACAGCCAGCATTGACTTGGAGACCTCCCAGTCTTCATGCCAAGGTGGTGGTGGGACACGTCTCCTCACCCTAGCAGGACAGCCAGGCAACAGCACCAAGGTCCCACCCGGCTGCTCCCTTCCCACGATGCCCATCTCCCTTAAAATCCTAAATGCTAAGCCCAAGAAGGCTCAAGTTAAATAATTAAGATTTTCAAAGGGGAGCAAGCAGAATTTTTTTCCAGAAATTCCAAAATATGGAACCAAAATGAAAACTATCAAGGAGAACCGAAAGGAAAGGATGGGGTCAGAGTACACAGAGGAACCAGATGACCAGTGGAAGCAATGGTAGATGCCATAGGAAGGACAGCCAGCGAAGAGTGCTACCCTGGGAAGGGCCCAGAACATGGCTTTTCCTACGTGTTCGTCTGCTTACTGCAGTGACCAGATCCTGTGGAAGCCCAGAGGAGAAATCACTGAGACCATGATGGGGTCTTTCCCCGGCCCAGGCTGCAGGCACCACAGCACACAACCGACTGGGCCACTCCTACACCCCAGACAGCCGATCTCCAGGCAGCAACCAGGTACGCACAACCCCACTCCCACTTGCACAGCATGGGCGCCGCCTGCCTGACTCCTGCTGACCTGCACTGGACAGCATGCCATGGAAATCCCCAGTGAACTTGCTGTCCCACTGGGGCTTGATGCAGTGGTGTGGCTGTCCCCACAGCACCCATGGCTCCTGCTCTGTGCTACGTGGGCAAAGCTCAGCAAGCAGCCTTACATCACAGGAGAGGACCCTGGCACGGGCCAAGGGGCAGAAGACGCATCAGTGAATTTCAACAAGCCCTTGTCCACTGCTTCCAGAAGTGCTGAGTGACCCAGGGCCTAGCACTGCATGAGGTCTCTTGTGCCCGCCTGCAAGGGGGCTTAGCTTCCCTTGGGGCACATGAAGCGATCTCGCTTCCTTCTAAGGGCTGGCTGCCAGGCTGTCCTGCCACCTGACCTGACCCTACTTCCCAAGTTCCCCTCCTTCCCCTTTTAAAACAGCGCCTGGTGCCTTTCTCTCTACCCGTGCAGGGCCCTGACGTCCGAGACAGTGCTCCCACCCATTCTCACCTCTTCGGATCCTCTTATGAACTTTCGATTTCACCAGTGCCCAACACGCCTCTTCTCACTGCTCAGGCTTTGGTGTGGTCACAGAAAACTGCCCCCCAGGCACTGCTTGCCCTCACCACCTGCACCATGTCACGCTCCTAGGGAGCAGCAGTGGCCAGAAGCACCTCTGCCCTCAGGCAGCTCAGTGTGTGTGGACAGCCCATAAATAAGCGTCACATCATTAAGCTGAAAAGGTTCTGCACAGCTAAGGAAACATAACTGCAAAGACAGAGCCACAGAATAGGAGAAAATCTTAGTCAGCTACCCCTCTGATAGGGGACTAATATCCAGAACATATAAAGAACTTAAAAAACTTCACACCAAAAAAAAAAAAAAAATCCAATCAATACATGGGCAAAAGAACTAACAAATTTCTCAATAGAAGAAACACAAATAACCAATAAATGTACGAATGTTCAGCATCTCTAACAATAAGAGAAATAAGAGAAACAAATGCAAACTACATTAAGATTTAATCTCACTCAGAATGGCAAAGATCAAGGTCCCATACAATAATCAATGCTGGCGAGGCTCTGGGGAGAGAGGAACACTTCTACACTGCTGGAGGGACTGCAGACTCATTCCACCGTTCTAGAAAGCAGTATGGGGATTCCTCAAAACATCAGGGATGGAACCACTATATGATCCAGCTGTCCCACTCCTGGGGATCTTCCCAAAAGACCTAAAACCAGCATACTACAGCAACACAGACAATGTTTACAGCAGCACAATTTACCACAACTAAATTACAGAATCAGCCCAGATGTCCATGCCTGGATGTGTAGATTAAGAAATTGTGGCATGTATGTACAGTGAAGTTCTATATAGCTATTCAGAAAGATAGAAATTATGACGTTCACTGGCAAATGGATGGAAATGGAGAATATCATGCCAAGTGAAATCAGCCAAACTCAGAAACTCAAGTGTCACATGTTTTCTCTCATTTGTGGAAGCCGGATTAAAATAAAGGAAAGCGAGAGGGAAGGATAAGATTTATAAAGAACCATTCAAATACAAATTAAAAGAAGAACTAGGGGCTGGAGCGGTGGCTCAGCAGTTATGGCATTTGTCTGGCATGTGGGAGGACCCAGGTTCAAACTACAGCACCACATACACAGCAAAGCATCAGAGCAACGAAAGCCACATGAAAAACTAAATAAAATTGATTCTCTTTCTCTCTCTGTCCCTCTCCTAAAAAAAAAAAAAAAAAAAAAAAATACACACACACACACACACACACACGGCTGGAGCGGAGCGGTGGCTTGGCAGTTTCAGCGCTTGCCTGGCATGTGCAAGTACACGGGTTCAAACCCCAGCACCCATGTACACAGCTGAGTGTTGGAGCAACGAAGGCCATGTGAAAAACTCAATAAAAATTGATTCTCTCTCTCTCCCTCACTGTGCTTCTCTCTTTAAAAATAAATAAATAAATACACACACACACACACACACACACACACATATATATAAAAGAACTACAGGAAATCTAGTAGACTGGAAGAAGCAGATGGGGAGAGAGGAAGGACAGGAGGAAAAGAAAGGAGGATTAAAGGGGGAAGGGAAAATATATTTTGCACCTCTGGGAAAATAAAGAATTCCCCCACAATCAATATAAATGGGAACAGTAAAAAGTAAACAAATAAATAAATAATTCAAAGGGTGATCAGCAGAAGAAAGCAACCAGGGGACGGGGGAGGCAGGGAGCGCCTGGGTGGGACACTGGCCAAATTGCACTACTATGTTTAATAAATGTAACGACAAATCCCACCGTCATGCTACTACTCTAATCCACCAATAAAAACAAATAAGTAACTATCATACTAGCATCCTTCAGGGACTCAGAAATATGCAGACAGCCTTTTCCTGTTTTCTCTAATTAGCTATGTTTGGCCAGTAAAATTTCTGTGCTTTAAGGTAATAACAAATCCTCCTAATGCTTTCAGTGGACAATTCCTATTTCAGCAAGGTTCAGACAACCCAAACCACGACAACCCCCTTGAGCTGTGGGTGAACGCTGGGGACAGTAGGGTAGCATACACAGATGCAGTCTACAGACACCACGAAGGGAAGCAGGAGCTTCTGAAATCGCTGTAGCATGGGACCCTCAGACTGTGTACTTATGCACCAATACCTCTTTCACACACTCCTCACACACAGGTGACATCACCGCCCCCGGGTCCTCACCTGTATATGTGGATGTCCTTGCACCTCCCGATTCTGTCACACCACTCCTGGGCCTTGGCATCCATCACTGGATTGAGGTCGTTGTCATAGAAGACCACAGTGTCCGCCTCCACCAGGCTTATGCCTGTGGCACGGCTGTGGGTGGAGAGCAAGGCACAGAAAACCCGCCTGTCTCTGTTGAAACTCCTCATCAGCTCCTGGCATGAGAAGGAAGGCTCAGTCAGCACTCCTAGAAAAGGCTGGGTGGCTGGACATTGTGACGCTGAGCAATGCTGTACACACATACACTAATATTCATGTGGCACACACCGGTGATCCCTGCTACTCAGGAGGCTGAGGCATGAAGACCACAAGTTCAAGATCAACCTAGGCAACTTAGCAAGACCCTGTCTCAATATCAAATGAAAGACAGGCTGGGAATATAGCTCGGTAGTAGAGTGCTTGCCCAGCAGGTGCTGCTTCATAACAGAACTGCTGGGCCAGCTCCACATGATGCGTGGTCCACAGGAACATGACACCACAGAGCCAGCCTCTCGTTCTGGCTGCTCTGTACGTGTGAATCGCCTTTCAATGGTGACCAAACACCCTCCGTACGCCATCTGGGTGGCACAAGGCCTTGGCTCCAAACAGCTGCTTCCCTCCACTCTGCACGCACTGTCAGCTCAATCTGCAGGCCCCACGAGAGAGCGAGTCTTGTGGGGAGGGGTTGTGCTTTCTCATGTATCCTCAGGCAATGCCAGGGCACTCTACAGCAAAACAGCCCCTGGAGTAAGGCTGAGGACGTGGGAGACAAATCCAAGAAGAGACCCTTCTACCCAGGAACAGAAACGACAGTGTGAGAACTTCTCTTCTGTAGGGTATTTCCATGCCAAAACAGAACTGAAGGGTCCTCAAAAAACTACCTGATTTACAAAACTTGCCAAGAAGACTGGCTAGTGAATGCTTCACGGCCTTCCAGCCTTCCGTGTGCAGGTTTCTCTTGAGGGCCTGCACTGGCTGTGAGTCTCGAGGCAGGCAGCGCGAGCCCTCCCGAGCACCCGCTTCTTGCATGCAGGATCCCAGGCATGGGCCCGCTGGGACAGTGCCTGCCCAGCTCTCGGTGCACTATGCATGTGCTGTGCTGTGTCTGGAAGGTCATGCTGGTGCACACTCCCAGAGCCGACGGAACCAGAACACACAGCAACTCTGACATCAAAAGCAGGTATGGTGCTTCAACTGCACTTCTTCAACCCTAAGTTAGCGCAGAGCCATCTGCTGGAGTAAGCGGCCCTGTCCTGAGACACAGCAGAGGCCAGGAGCATCAAGGCAGACGGACCCACCAGAGCTCGCACATCTGGAGGACCACAGCACACAGGATGAGGTCAAGAGGGGCCATGGTGAACGCCGCTGCATCACAAGTCTAACAGGGGTTCACTCCTCACCTGCCGCTGCTCGCTGTTGGCATTCTCGTCGATCCTTATGTATGTGAGGTAATGGAAGTTCAGGAACATCTCCAGAATGTCCAACATGAGCACCATCTGTGATAGAATCAGCACCCGGCGTCCTTCTGCCTTCAGCTTCTGCAGCAGGACAGCTAAGGCTTCTAACTTGCCTGGGAAACGAAACACCAATGGCATCCTGCGGTCCAAGCAGGCCAATTCCATGCAGCGGCCCACATGGGCAGGGTAGCCATCCTACCTGAGTCGAACTGCACCAGCCTCAGCTCCGGGAACTGCAGCGAGCGCAGGGCAGTCAGCTGCCGCAGCTGCTGCAGGTGCGGGGCCGCGTGCTCTCGCAGGTGCTGCCTCAAGGCGTGTAACCTGCGGCTGTACAGGGCAGGTGGTCTTGCCACCCACAGGGAAGGGGGTGCGGCCACCACTGGAGGAATCACACAGGCCACCCTGCGGAGCAGAAAGCACACACACAGTCATGGCAAGGCACCCAGGACCCTCTGGGGTCAATGAGGACTAGAAGGACAAGGGCAGAACTGTTCAGCAATGAGTGGACAAACAAGGTCACCTGAGGCATACATCAAGGTGACAGCAACCCCATGACACAGGAAGACCTGACAGTCCAGGTGAAGATGGCTACCAGGCACCAAGCAGCCCAGCCCCCAAACGTTGGCATGGGGTATTCTCCAGGACACAGAGCTGGCTCAGAGGAGACCGGGTCTCTTTGAAGCTCCTGTCCAGCTGGGAATCTGGGGACAGAAGCACCCCGTCTCCTGGACGTGACCCCTAGGGCTGCACAGAAACTGTGCAGGGCAGGGTGAAGGAACCCTGGAGGTAGCAGGGCCATGCCATAGCCAGCCCGGCCCCTGGAGTCATGTGCACCAGAAAAGCCCTTCCTGTGGACATCAGCAGAAGCGGGGCTTTTGCCAGTTTGCTCCCCACTGCATTCACATGAAAACGTTTCCTGTGATATGCAAGAAAGCAAGCCCAGGAGACCAAGTGGCCCCTGGCCACACACAGGCTGAGCACAACTGGCACTGGCCTGCTGTTCCTGGGGAAGCTCTCCGGTGTCCTTTCCCCCTGCCCCTTCTGCCTCTGCTCTGAGACATGACACATGCAGACTCTGAAAGCTGCTCTTAGGCTCTGGGAGGGAAGGCCTCCCTCTGGATGGGGAGTAACAGCCAAAGGGAGGAACAGTCCTGACACTGAGCCCAGACAGCAGGGCCACACCTGCAGGGGCTGCATGTGGGTCTGTGCCCCACAGGGAACATGGTGGGGCCACACACACGGGGGCTGAAGTGAGGTTGGCACCAGTTCCTCGACCAGCACTTGTTCCGGTTCAGCCCCTGCTACCCTGACCATGCATGTGGTCATTTTCACAGCTGCTCTTTTGAGTGGGAGGAGGAAGATAACAGCAATCTCCAGCATTGCCCAGCAATAGGCAGCCCCTCTGTCCTGAAGCTACAGAACAAAAAATGGCTTCCCATAGTCCTAAGGGAGAACTCTCCCTGAGTAAGAAAATCCAATAAATGAGGGAAAACCAGAAAGATTACGACATCTGCCACGCGAGTTCGGTCTTGCCTGTCGAGGACATCCTGGAGGGACTCCCGGCGTTGGCTCAGGCTCAGAATCAGGTTGTCCTTACTTGCAGAGGGCGGTGTGTGGAAGCTCACCAGCCCCGCCTTCTTTCCAAAGCGGCTGTCAAAAGATGCCAGCCACGGCATCCTCCCTCGGCCAGGCAGGGAGCAGATCCGCAGCAAGTCCCTGCCGTACACCGGAGCTTGGGAGCAGCGACGTTCGTTGACAAAATGAACCTGATCCAGTCGCTCTTTCAGAAGCCTGGTCTTCTCCTCCTTTACCAAAACATGATGAACACAGTTACTGGAGAACCACAGCAAGGGGTCTCACCAACACCATGGGGCCTGGTCCAGCACTGGCTCCAATGCCACAGCCTGGGCTCTGTGGGAGACACTGAGGTGGGCAAGTGGGGAGCCAGGTGAGCAGGTCCAATGCCCAGAAGGCTTGTGATCACAGAGCCCCGCTCCTCTTGTTCACTGTCAAGGTTCTGGGGAGGACCTTGAGCCTCAAAAGCAAGATGGTGCTTTTCTCGAGGCTGAGCATCCTCTGGTCCTCTGAACCCACTGGTCAGGTCAGTGCACATCAGGTTTCCAGGGCTGACCTCCCCCAGGACAGAGTGCACCCCAGCATGGTACCAGCCACAGGCTGCCTCTCCAGTGGACGAGCAAGAATGCCGCCACTACTCTGCACAGGCCCGCCTCCACTGCACACCTGCAACCTACCCCTCTGCAAGCACTGGGGCTCTGACAGGCTGCTCCTGCCTGCACTCAAGGGGACGCACCACAGAAGGCCATCACGGCAGGCCCGGGGCACTGTGGTGTGACCTTGCTGATACTCTGCCCATTGTGACCAGCATCTGAAGGCTGCCATGCTGTGACACTCAGCCCTTCCTGACCCACTGTCTTACCAACTGACTGTGCGCCTCTCTGCCTCAGCGTCATCACGCCACGGTGAGGAGAAAACAGCAGATGAGCCCAGTGACAGACAGACATTCTCCTAACCACCTGGCTATTTTTAGAACTGCTGAGGAAAAAGTCTGGGAGGAAACATCGAAGAAAACTGGGACTGAGTTGTGGACTCTGGTGAGTCGATGGGGCTGACTCTCAGCTCACCAGGCATACAGCATGGCCACACTCTACACATGACCCCGTGCCTCACAGAAAGTTGGCCTTACTGTCTCGCACACGCAGTACCCTCCGTGTGTGGCCTGGGAATGAAGGACCAAGGGGCTGGGTACTAAGTGATGAGAAGCGACAGCAGGTAAGTAGATGGGGCCTAACTTCTGGAGACTTGCCCTCTGCTCCGTCCATGCCAGCTACCGATGGCTACAAGTCCCAGGGAAACTTCAAAGTCAACAGAAGCTGGAACTCAGACCACAGATTCCTCCGCCCCGGAAGGGAAGCGTGGAGGCCGAGTTCAGAGGTTCTGCTCAGTGAGGAAGTCTCCCTTGTAGACGCCTCAGGCCATAGCAGCCTACAGCCTTGCTCCTGCATTTTATGGGTCCTAAGATGACCTGTCCATAAATATATGATGACGAACTTTGAGTTATTTCCCATGATGGTAATTGCTTACAAAAAGGGAATTCAGGGCTGGAGTGGCGGCTCTGCGGTTACGGTGCTTGCCCAGCATGCGCAACTACAAGGGTTCAAACCCCAGCACCAAGTACAGAACTAGGTGTCAGAGTAACAAAAACCATGTGGAAAAACTAATAAAACTAATAAAAATTGATTCTCTCTGTCTTTCTCTCTCTTTCACTGTCCATCTCTCTTAAAAAAAAAAAAAAAAAGAAAAAGGAATTCAATGAAAAAAATTTTTCTGATTTTTAAAATAATGTGTATATTATAAAAATAAAATCAAGACTGCAGCTCAGAGAGAAGTGCACTTCTGAAGGTTGTCACCATGTGAGGACGCACAGGACACACAGTGCCTGGCATCTCCTGAAAGCTGCCAAGGCTCCAAGCCCACAGCCCCCCAGCACGACCCCCCAGCCCGGTGCCTTACCTGGGTCGGCCCTCCAACGGGAGAGGCAGGTTTGGAGGCCAGCCCAGGCTCTCCCACAGCCATGGTGCTGACTGCCACTCGACCAGGAACACCAACTACAAATGCAAACAGAGCGCTGAGCAGGAAGGCCTCAGGTGGGGGTCCAGGCCCACAGGCAGACAGCCTGCAACAGGTACTTGTTCCTCAGCTCCAAACAGGGGGAGAGGCACTGGTTCTGGAAGTGCCTGGATGCGGCACAGGGGTCAAATCACCACAGCAGGCACATGGAGCATCCCTGGTCCCGCCCACCCTGACATGTGCCCTCCTCTGGCCCACAAGGGTGCAGCATCATGTGGAGAGCAGAGGCCCTGCCCAGCAGCTCTAGGGATAACTGGGCAGGCAGCCAGGGCTTCACAGGAGGGAGCTGTGCTGGCCATGTGAGGCCTCTTGCTGCTTCCACAGGTCAAGCCACCAGCCTGCTGCAGGAGACACCAGCAGTGGGCAGGATCAGGACCTGGGAAGCCAGAAGCTCTGGGGCACGGGCCTGCCAGAGAGGAGGGAAGCCTGTGGCTCTGTCCCCAGGTAACTCTCCGCATGCTCTGTGCCAGAGGAACGAGGAAAGCCTCTTGTTAGAACAAGATCAGAACAAAGACCTCAGGATCGTGGGGCTGCTCACATTCAGCCAACACAACTGGGAGCAAAAGAGGGGACACTCTGATCAGGCACCATGACCCGTCTGTGTAGCCAGAGACACAAGAGGTGGCTCCGGGCCAAGCCCATGGTCAGAACACCCTACCTGCTGGGGTCAAGGGTGTGGGGCCAGGGCCGCTGGTCGGGGGCTTGCTTCCCAAGGCGCCGTGCACAGTGCCTGCCTGAGACATGGTCTGCATCACCACGGGGCCGGGGGCTCGTAGGTAGGGCTGCCCAGGGGCGGACACGATCTGGAGCACACTGCCTGCAAACACACATCCGCCAGGGTGTCAGCCATACACACGCCACGGTCACTTCCACGCAGAGACCCAGGGTGCACACACCCATCAGGAAACGCCCCTGTGCTGGGGCTGCTGAGGGGTCCGCCTCACCAGCAGCAGCCGCCACCCCTTGCAAAGCCTGCCCTGCCTGTGGCATGAAGGTCCAAGGGAGGCCCCCACCCCAAGCCTTGTGCCTGGCAGCAACGGACGAGGTGGAGAAGGGCTGCAGAGAGGCTGGGCTTGGCTGGGGCCCTGCAGCTCTGCTGGCTGCCTAAGGAGCCTGCCGCTGACTCTGTCCACGTGCCTAGGCCATCCCAGTGCCTATCGCCAGGGAAATGCTCCAGGTGTATCAACCACCCCAGAGGCATTCTTGGGGAGCCCTGCTGCTGAGGCTCGAGCACTGAAGAGAGAGGAAGCCAGTGCCAAGTGCCCAGGGCAGCATCTCGGGGGAGGCTGTGGGACACCAGCCCTGACCCTCACTAGCACTGAGGGACCTGGTCAGTGTCTCAGGGGAGCTGAGGCAGCAACACTGATGGGAGACAGACTTCATTCCCGCCTTCAGCAGCAGCAGGTAGATGAGCTGCTGCCCTCAGCCAAAGGTCTGGGGGTGAAAACGCCCACCCAGGTGTTGTGGGAGCACCTGGAGTCCCAGCTGCTCAGCAGGCTGAGGCAGGAGGATCACCTGAGCCCAGAAGTTCGGGATCTGTCTGGGCCACACAGTGAAACCCCATCTCAAAACAAAAACCAAAACCGTTCGAATGTAAAAGAAAATAATTTTACTTACATAAATCACCAATCCTTTGGCTTATTCAAGAAAGTTCACCTTACACTTCTACAGCAAATAATATTTTTATAATGAATTACAAAATAAACCTTTTTCAAGGGGCAGATGTCATTAACAAAAATGACTACTGTTTATCTAGCATGAATCAAGCAGCCAGAAATGAGGCAGCTCAAAAATGCCACCCTACCCATCTACCACCCTGTGAAGTGAGACTGGTTAACTCCACCCCAGTTCCCCATGTGGAGCACTGGGCGCCCCAAGGGGCCAACCCCCTCGCCCATGCCGGGCAGGACACCCATGTACAGGGCCAGCAAGACTGCCTCGGTCCTCACCCTGCAGCTGCAGAGGCTGGCCGGCTGTGAGCTGCCGCAGCTGGCTATGCGACAAGGTGAACTTGTTCCCCTGGAACTGCAGCGTCACGGGCGTCTCGGGCTGTGCTACACGGCTCTGCGGCCCTGCAATGGATGCCAGCTGGGCGATCTTCACTACCTCTCCACCTGCGCAAACCAGAGGAAAAGGTGGACCAAGGGCACTCAGGAAGAAGGTCGGGGTTGTTATCGACACAAGGTCACCTGCTGAGAATGACGAGGACCTAACATAAGTCCCAGCAGCACACCCTAGACACTGCCTCCCAATGCTGAGAATAGGGCCTTGCTAGAAAAGAGAAGGCAATTAAGACGCTAGATGTTACTAGCTAACTCGTTTAACCACAATCAGTAGGGACTTAGGTATCAGATGCTAATATTACTAAAGAGCACTTTATTTTTTTCCCTCAAATACTTAAAAAAAAAAAAAAGTAAGCAAACATCAAAAATCAAAATCTACTTGTAATAAACCTACAAACTGCAAACTCTGGTATCAACCTCAAACTTTGGAGAATTTTCAAAATTTGAAAAAGCATGTGCCAACCTAGCTCACAGAGGCAAACACGACTACAGCACCAGATGAAACAGCAAACAGCTAGCTTTCCTCCCACCCAGCATGCTGTCCATGAAAGCACTTCAATAAAGAATCATACGTAGGTAGGGTTTCCTGCTAACCTCAACTAGATCACAGGATTCTACCCACAACATTCACTGTGAAGAAATGTGAGACTTCACGTTGTTTAAGCTGACTTTAAAAATACAACTGGATGTCGTCCAATGTACCCAACTCAAAACAGTACTCGCTTCAGGCCGTAACTGGACAGCAGCTCACAGGTTTTTACCCAGCCCTTGATATCCAAGTTTAAATGCTCCTCCCAAGGAAATCCAGGCCAGAATGATTAGTGACACCATAAAGAGAACGGTTAGTGTAGGACTAGGGAAATCCAAGATGTCTTGCCACAGAAGAGCCATGACGAGAGGGGAAGTGAAGGTAGGAGACAGATCTATGCACAGAGTTTCAAATCTCCTGTCAGCCCTCAGTCCGCGGTGGTGACAGCCAGGCAAGGCGGGACCAGGCCCGCCCACTGCACATGCTCCTCAGCGCAGCCCTCTCGCCCTTGATCTCAGGGAGACTGGCTGCAAATGCCTTCTCCCCGCACAATGCCTAAGACAGGCCAGGCACTCTGTGCATGGCGATGGAAGAGACGGAGTGGGAAAAAGGGCTGGGCTCAGTGCCTCCTCCCCTGCTTTCTCCTCCTGTCCTGCCTCTCCAGCAAGCTCTCACCAGGACCTGGTCACCAACAGATAGAGTCCAGGAGGCAGCATCCCAGAAATACATCACTTGTGACATCTTAAGCCAGATGACCTCCGCAACAGAAGGAACCAGGTCCAAGTGAGCTTGAAGGAGTGCTTGTCCCTCTGGCCACTGGGGCTCTGCACTGCAGGGTCTCGGTCACTAAGTCACGATGGATGTCTCTGCTGGGCAAGCCCTCATCCTGAGTTTAAACCTGGCAGCACTGAAGGGCCCAGAGGAGCTCTGCTCCTTGCCCCCAGTGGCCTGTGGGCTGACAGAGCAGGACTGTGGCTGACTCTTGTGGAGATGCTAGCCCTGCACAGCAGAGTGGCAAAGGGCTCAAGAGGAGAGAAGAGCTGAGGAAGGGTGAGCAGAAAGAGCAGAGAGGAGCAGGGCCCTGGACGCCAGCCTCTGGAGAGGTCCCGTTCTGCGGCAGGTGCCCTGCTCAAGCAGTGCCTGGCTGGGGCTGAGGGACAGACAGAGGCAGTGGACAGCAAAGGCTCTCGAGTCCCCACGTTCCTGACACACTGCTGGGCAGCGAGAGGCACAAGTGGAGGGCAAGGCCACTTACTGGGCAAACGGGCCTGGGCCTGCGAGGTGAGCACCAGCCGCTGGGGCGGCGCGCTCTGCCCAGCCGCCAGCGAGGGGGCCTGGGGCGGGGGCGGGGGCAGGCCTGGGGCGCAGACCGGGGCCGAAGTCTGAGCCCGCGGTCTTGCAGGATGGGCCGGGCCAGCTGCGGGGCTGGAGGTCGAGGCGGGCTGGTGTCGCGTACTGGCGGAGGCCTGAGCGGTCTGCAACGGGGCCACTGCAATCGATAAGGTTGGTTTGTGCAAAGCCGTTAGAGGTTCTCCACAAAAAGCAACAGACGTCTCACACCCCGCTTTAAAGAAATTGCACATACGTTACTTCACCCTATCCTCAAATGAGAAGCCCTCTCTCAAACAGTCCACGGTGCCGGGCACCATGCTGTGCCTGTGGCTGGCACTGCCCCTGCGCACGGCTCCGCCTCCCCGGAAGCAGGCCTGCGGAGCCACATCCACACAAGGACCGGCAGGCATGCAGAGTCCTGCACGTGCTTACCTCAGGACACCTGGGCATGACACAGAGCACCTCCATGGCGGGCAGCACGCGAGGCCTGCAGCCCTTCTGCCACCTACCCCTATCTGTCCTCAGTGATCACAGTTACAGTGACATGAGGGCACGATGTAACAAGAGATGTTTCCAGAAGTTTCCTGAGCGACCGAAGTACGTGAAGGAAAGTACTCTGCCATGGTGGCCAGCACCGTCAACATGTTCTCAACCAAAAGAGACACTTCTCCCGCAGGGAGAAGCCCAGCATCAGAAACAGAAACACCTGCACCTCCTAAGAACTTCGCTAGGGTGGCTCAGGTGCCTACATGGCAAGAGCTCCACAGAGCCCCCGCCACCAAGGCTGCGACTAAGTGAAGATACCTTTCGCATCTGGGTTTGCCGAGAACGTGGCAATCGGTGGCCGTCCGCGGGCCTGGCCCTGTGGAGCTGCAGCAGCTGTGTTGGCAGAGGCTGTCCGGGCCGGGTGAGGGCTGGGGAATGCCACGGTGCGGCCCTCTGGTTTCTGGCCGTATGGCACAGGCTGGAACAACCTAGATACCCGCAACCCAGGCACAAGACAGAGAGAGCATCACCAGGCTGCAGATGGCACGGGTTCCGCAGGTGGCCTAGGAGGGCCTGGGAGCCACAAGAGTGTGGGCAGGGTGGCACAGTGTGGGGAAGGGCCCTCCACACCAATGCAAGAAGCGCTCCCTGCCTGGGGGTAGTGACAAGCTGCACTTATAATTGGCACAGGGACCCTGACTCCTGGTGATTCGGGGGCAACCGTGATCTACATTTTTTAAACAAACGTTAGTGTAGATTGGAAAAAAATATCTCTATGCATAACATCCAAGGCATGTGGGGTTAGAGCAAAGTGGGATAAAAGCCACCCTGATGAAATGGCATGGCAAGACAGAGCACACAGTAACACCGGGAAGCCCCCAAAGCAGTTCTCTGTCACCTAGAGGAAGGGGACGGACAAAGGCAGAAGGTGCCCACAGCCTTCGACTCAGCACAGAGGAGCACGTGTGGACCAGCTCAGGTGAGAGTGCCGGTCTGCAGCTCAGCGCAGCAGGTGCGGGAGCCGTGGCGGAAGAGGGCAGCCCATGAACTCCAGAACAGCTTTCTCTTCTCCCTTTCCTCTTCCACCGAACACGACAGTCTGCGTATTTCTAACCACCAGAGCTGGTGCATCCCAAGTCATCTGCTATCACTCCATCATTCGCCCATCTGGTCCCACCCTGCCTCAGGACCCCTGCACCACGTCTCCTTACCACTGTGCCACCGTGAGGTGCACTGCTGTGGTCAGTGGACTGTCTGCCCACCACGCCCCCTAAGCATAACCAAGGCCCTTCTGGCTCAGGTGCCTGGTCTGGCCATGCTAGCAGCCACCAGGCCAGGCCCCAGACTGAATGCAGCCCTGAAATCCCCACAGACCCCAATCCCCAATGCCTTTGAGGGTGGAAAAGTGGCACTACACTGCTCTGGGCTCTATGTGTCCCTGCTCACCAAAACCAGGAGGCCTGGGCCACTCCCTGAGCAGGGAGCAGGCGAGCAGCCTTTATGTTCACACAGACAACCCAGGGCCAGTCAGGGGGCTAGCCCTGCATCCACACTTGTAGCGGATCCACATCCACGCACCTGCTGGCCTTCAGCTTCACTGCCACCGGCCGGGCTGACGGGGGTGGCGAGGTGAAGGCCTCCTCCATCAGTTTCCGGGTCACCTTTTTCTTAGACAGCAATTCCGCCTCGTGGCGAGTGATTTTATTTTCTAACCCAATGAGATCAAATATAGAAAGATCGGTTTCCTATGTAGAGACAAAACAAAACAAAACCTTGCTGCACCCAGTGCGGAGGAAAGGCCTGACTGAATGTCACAGTCCCAGTCAGGCAGGCTGCCCACCTCAAGGGCCTGACTCCCTCCTTCACAAAGGGACACTGTGGGGGACCCCCAGGGACACATGGACAGAGCAGGAGCATGGAGAAAACCAGGAATGCAGTAGGTGGCATCAGGTGCTGCCGTCTACACAGGCAAAAGCAAGACTTGGAGCAGGGAGACGTGTGCTGACCCCTGGCACAGCATGACACCCCCCTCACCCCCACCCAGCAAGGCTAACTCCAGAAATGAGAGGAGATAGACAAGTGGGCAGGAGCAAGTACCCGCCTTCCCCGTCACCACCCTGCTGTGTTCCCCAGGACTTCAGACCATGAGAGCAACTGCACACCTACCAGGAGGACGACAGCCCCCAACAGGGAGCTGGTGCATGAGTCAGGCACAGAGCCCAAGACCCAGCCCCTCCACTTCCAGCATACCCCAGAGAAATCAAAGCCTCCACTGTGCAGAACGTGGCAGGAATGTTCTTGGAGGCATGACTTGCAACGGCCAGAGATGAGAACCATCAAAAGGTGCAGGGGCTGGTGACGGACAAGCTCCTACCACAGGTGGAGTGCAAACCCACACTGCCACAATGGCACGAGCCTTGAGAGCTTGCCAAGTGAAGCAGCAGGCACCAGGCTCCATGCAGCCAGGCATGTCAGCCACACCTGTGATCCCTGCCACCCGGGAGGCTGAAGCAGGAGGGTCGCCAGTCCCAGGACAGCCTGGGCAGCTTAGCAAGGCTCTGACTCAAAATAAAACATAAGGGCTCCACCTCCTAGCATCTGCTTACCTTCCAGACATCTCCCTCCAGTGCCTTCAGAACCAGAGAGGCTGACCGGTACTGCAGAGACCCTGCCACATAGGAGGAGCCCGGGAGCCGGGGCTCCACTAGCCCAGGGTGGTTGCAGATGCGCTGTAGCCTCATCAAGATGCTCAGCACGTTGATGAAGTGCCCACTCTTCAGCGCCTCCTGCGTCCTGCACAAGAGGAGAGTACATCAGCCCTAGGGTGAATGTGTACTGCCCTCACTTGCCACTGGCACAGCTCACGCCAGACAGGGCTGCTCATGCCAGGGCACAGGAGTGCATCTTCTCCAGCCTGGTCAGAAGGGCAGTCGCCTCGACATTCAAGTCCAAAGCCCTACACCTTCATTAACCCACCTCTCTGTAAAAGACGCCATGCCCAAGAGGCAGAGCTCGTGGCAGCCAAATGCCCAAGAGAAGGACAGTCACCTACGTGCTTCACTGCACTTGTGGTGAGCACCCTGAAGGCAGAGGCGAGTGAGGTGCACCTTGGAGGGAGATGAGTCAGCTAGGCCAGAGGGCAGGAGGAGTGCCAGGCAGCATGGGGTGAAGGAGGGCTTAGAGGCCAGGCCCTGCTGTGGGAAGCAGTAGAGCTGCAGGGCCCACCAGGACCAGGTCCAGAAGGAGACAGGACAGCTGGATGGAGCTCACCTCAGAGAGAGACTCAGAGCGATGGGAAGGGTGGGGAGGACCCAGTGGTGACAGTGCAGCCCCTAGAAGAAGGAGGGCCTGCAGAGACCCAGGTGTGGGAGAATGTGGGGCTCAGTGTGGGGCTTCACATCGAGGCACTGGAGGAACGTCACGAGTGGTGGCAGTAGCGGCAGCCACAGGAGAGCAGAGACATGTGCCCACAGGCCTGGCTCTGGCCAGCAGAGCAGGGAGGGAATAAAAGGAGGAATCTGCAGATGGCACCTTGCCTGTTGTTAGGCAGCCAACAGAAGAGAAATGGCAAAAGACAGCAGAAGAGGCAGAAGATGACGCTTCCAGGAGGGACAGGACTCCACACATAGGGACCAAGAACAGAAAGGCAGCTCCCTCAGGAGGCAGGGTGGAGTGTGGGTGGCATGGTGCTAAAAGGAGGACTGCCCAGGACAGGGCACTCAGGAGTCCCCAGGGACCCAATGTTGTTGGCTGCGGCCTGACAGAGCTGTGGGCCTGTTGCACAGTGGATAGAGGACTTGCAGGTTCAAACCCTAGCACAATGAAGTGTCAGAGCAACGAAAACCACATGAAAAACTAAAGTCGATTCTCTCTCTCTGTCCCTCTGCATGCACAGGTGCAGAGAAGGCCCACCCAGGGCTCCTCCAAGGACGGACACTGCAGATACCTGTGAAGGAAGCTCTACTTCTGCCCAGGGATCCCAGCACCACAGGCTCTGGCGCCTCCATGACAGATGCAAATCCCGAGCAGAGCCTGGTGGCATGGGCACGACCACGAAAGAGCCCCAAGCACACAGCCCCAAGCCTGAGTAAGGCTTGTGCACATGGCGCTAAGCTAAGTGGGGACCAAGGGGTGTTACACAGACCCCATGCCACAGCTCCCCTGCACTGGCTCCCAGCTCAACGGAAGCCACTTCCCCGTGGCTCAACCCACTCCTCCAACCAGAGCCACTCGTCCCACAGCTGGCATGACAGCAGAGGTTTTTCTGTCCAGTTCCTAGTGCTCCCAAGGGACGGCTGGTGCCAGGTCTGGAGGGGTCTCGCTGCTCCTGCCCACCACTAAACAGGCCAGTGCCACCTGCTCACTCAGTCTGCCAAGGACTGCCCAAGAGCCCAGCAGCAAGTCTCTGCACACACATTCTGTCCTGCACTTCCCAGGAGGCCTACTGGCTGCCACATGCCACCGTGACAACTGCAGAGATGTGAATGCCCCCTTGGGGCTGGCAGGGCCACAGCCAGCTGTAAGAACCAGGCCTCATGTCCACTGCCTCCCTCCTCGGTGCAGACATTCAGCCTGTGCTACCTGCCTCTGCCGCAGCGCCTCCTCAGGCCTTGCACTATTCTCCCACACTGAGTCAGGTGCGGCCATCCCGACAGCAGAGCCAGTCCTGTGGCCAGCGAGGAGACTGCTGCAGTGCTCAGCTGCCTCTGAGCAGACAGAGCAGGGTCCAAGTGCCGAATACTGACAGATCTAAAGTCCTTCACAGCCTGTGACCCCAGTGACTCAGGCTGAAGCAGAAGGATGGCAAGTTTGAGGCCAGCCTCAGCAACTTAGCGAGACCCTGTCTCAAAACAAAAGATAAAAGGGGCTGAGGGTGTAGCTCCGTGGTACAGCATCCCTGGGCTCAATCCCCAGTGCTGAAAAACAAAGTACCCTGGAACCTGGTTTCCATGTTTCTTGCATTTGGTCTCTTCAAATACAGGAAAATGCACAGCCCAGCAGGACAAGCCCAGCAGCCGTGAGTGGCTGTGCAAGTCCAGCAAGCTCACTCTGAGCTGGCAGGTGGGCATGGCCTCACGTAACCACTGGTCCCTGGCTGGGCAGGGATCTGGAGATGGCCAAGGAGGCCTGGTGCGATCACAGGACACCCTCCTAGGACAGGTGTACTATGCCCGCTGACCTGCTCCCCACACACAGCAAGCTGACCCCAGGTCCCAGGGCCCTGCTGCTCATGAGACAGCAAGCTATCAATCAATGTCTCGCCAGGGCAAGCCCACACTGCAGACCCCAACGACACCCCAGGTGCCCACAAGAGCTGTGGTGGATGTCATGCTATGCGGTGGACCAGATGGAGGCCAAGAGAAACACCACATGGCAGACCGGTCCCAGGCGGCCCCAGCACTCACCCGGGCTGCAGGATGACGTCCTCGTACAAGGCCTTCTGCCGGCTGGACAGGCGGCACTTGAGCACGTGCTCGTACTTCCTGGCCAGCTGCTTCTCCACATCTCTCTTTGTCCTCCTCAGAATGAATGGCTGCGTCACCTACAGGAACAACAAGTGCTCTTCTCCAGAACGTGCACTCGCGTTTACAAGGCAGCTGTCCGCGTGGGCCGGACGTACCCTGTGCAGTCGTATGACCACCTTGTGGTAGTAGTCCTGGTTCTCGTCACTGGGGGCTTTCAGAGGGAAGCTCAGGTAGGGCCTGGAAATCCCAGGGATGAGAAAGTGCACCATGGTCCAGAGCTCCAGGAAGGTGTTGTGCAGTGGAGCGTCGATCAGCAGCAGGCGCTGCTGGCTGCAAGAGCGAGGTGACACTAGCAGGGCTGCAAAGGCCAGGCCCTGCCTTGAAACAGAGAGGGCTAGGTGCAGCTCAGGGTGGGGCGCTCGCCCCAGCACTGGGATTCTGCTAGGTGGAGGGGGTCTGAGGAGAGGGCTGGGCAAGTGAGATCTACGGGTCCCCTCGGCCCCATGCTGGGACAGGGTGAAGGAAGATCCCTGTGCTAAAAGGTCCCCATGTCCACAACAGCCCATGTTCTCCACACACGTAACAGTGACACCAACAAAGCCCTCGGGACCATGGCAGCACACGACCCCTGGGTGTGGCCAGACCTCTGCAGGGTGAAGATGGCTTCCCAGTGCCGCTCAGTCATGCCCTTCACGCGCTGCATCTCGTCGATGACAAGGCACTTCCAGCGCACACGGGAGAAGGCGGCATAGCCCCTGAAGAACTGCGTGTAGGACGTGATGCAGATGTGGAAGCTGTTGGGCTCAGCCCACTCCTGCGGCAGAGAGAGGAACCGCCTGCCCACCTGGCCTCTGCACGTGCGCAGCTCCACCTGGGCTCCGCACTGCATGGCGCTGGCTGAGCCCACACACTCGCCTTCTCCCCAACGCTGAGCTCTATGACTGACAGGCCACAAGCGCTCTGGAGGCAGTGGCAATGACCATTTAGAGAACAAAGAGATCGACAAAGAGGACGCTGAAGTGGGACAGTGCCCATGGTGGATAAGGAAAATCACACTCAGAGAAACGAGGCATCTGTGTGCTGCTGACTGCTTCCTACGCTTTCTGAAAGCAAGGTGGTGACTGGACACAGGGCTTTGGTGTCAATGCCTACTGTGGGGCAGGAAGAGGCACTGCCTTCTCTGCCCTGGCAGGTGAGCTAGACCCTGATCAAGCCTGCAGGGAGATAGTCGAGGCCCCTCCATCTGCCACACGCCAGGACACAGCAGTAAGGTGCCATCTTGGCAGCCAAGGCCAGGCCCCTGAGACATAGAACATGCTTGTGGCCTGGCCTCGGACTCCTGGCCTCCATCACCACGAAAACAAAGGTCTGTGTTTGTGAACTGTCAGACTAAGATAGCGAGAGAGGATGTGGGTCAGGACGCTCATGTCCCCAGCAACTGCTGCACAACACAGGTCTTGGGGAAGCCAGAGCTCCAGACTCAGTGAAAAGCCAGGGTCAGGTATCTTCACCCAGGACCAAGCACTACCAATGGCTCTGTGTTGTGAGCATTCCTCAGACCTGCCAGGGACTGCCTGGGGAGTTGCCATTCACAACTCAGGATGGGCGTGGCCTCCCATGTGTCCTTCAGGCTTGAGGAGCTCAGAACCTCCAGCAGCCTGCAGGCTCAGCAGCTCCGCCACCAAAGCCAAACAGTCACGTGTAGCGTGTCCTCACATTTTGAAATCTATCTTCTATGTAGTTTTAGTTCATGTTACAAATAGAGAGCGGGAGGCGTACCTGTCTCTTTGCTCTCAGTTCTCTGTGGCTGCCAACATAGGAGAGGGTTTTGAGCCCAGGACACCAGCGCTTCAACTCAAGTTCCCACTTCAATATGTTACAACTTCTCACGACAACAAGGTG
>PVKS010006143.1:0-61645 GCA_004027875.1 Aplodontia rufa
GAGAGAGAGAGAGAGAATCAATTTTATTTAGTTTTCAATGTGGCTTTCTTTGCTCCAACACTTCGTTGTGTACTGGGGTTTGAACCTGCATCCTTGCACATGCCAGGCAGGTGCCATAACCACCAAGCCACCACTCCAGCCCCTAATTTACATGTTTTAAACTATAGGTGCAAACTAAATGGGGGCAGGAATATTCTTGATGCTGGGTAAAGTGGGCATCTATATGCAGAAGAATGGAGTGGAGCCCCTACCTCACATAGCATACAAATTAATTCAAAATGAACCAGAGACCTAAATGTAAGCACCAGACTATAAAACTCTTATAATAAACATAGGAATAAGTCTTCACAGCCATGGCAATAGATTCTTAGGCATGACATAAAAGCACAAACAAAAAATATATAACTGAGCGTGGTAGTCCACACCTACAGTCCCAGAGACTCAGGAGGCTGAGGCAGGAGGATTACAAGTTTGAGGCCAGCCTCTCTCTGCCACTCAGCAAGACCCTAAGCAATTTACTGAGACCTTGTCTCAAAAATAAATAAATAAATAAAGAGAGAGAGAGAAACAATTTTATTTAGTTCTTCATGTGACTTTCATTGCTCTGACACGTCGTTGTGTACATGGTGCTGGGGTTTGAACTCATGTCCTCGCTCTTGCCAGGCAAGCACCAGAATCGCTGAGCCAGCGCTCCAGCCACCCTGTCTCAAAAAAGAAAGAAAGAAAGAAAGAAAGAAAGAAAGAAAGAAAGAAAGAAAGAAAGAAAGAAAGAAAGAAAGAGGGATGTAGCTCAGTGGTAAATCACCCTGGGTTCAATCCCCAGAATAAATAAACAAAGAAAAGGGTTGCGAATGAGCTCAGGGGCAGAGCGCTTGCCTTGCATGCAGTAGTCTCTGGGTTTGATCCTCAGTACCACCAAAAGGAAAAGAAAGAAAGAGAAAATATAGACAAATTGAGCATCATCAAAATTAAAAACTTTTGTGCTTCGAAGGACTTCATCAAGGGCTGGAGCGGAGGCTCGGCGGTTACAGTGCTTGCCTGGCATGGGTGAGTACACGAGTTCAAACCCCAGCACCACGTGCACAACCAAGTGTCAGGGCAACAAAGGCCACGTGAAAAACTAAAAGTTCATTCTCTCTCTCTCTCCCTCTCTCACTGTCCCTCTTTCTTAAAAAAAAAAAAAAAAAGACTTCATCAAGAGAGAGAGAAGACAGTACACAGGATGAGAGAAAAAATTTCCAAATTCTACTTCTGATAAGGGACTTGTATCCAGAATATATAAATGACCCTTTGAACTCCATAATAAAGGGACAAATAACCCAACTTAAATGTGTAAAGGATCTGAACATACATTTCTCCAAAGAAGATATAATGACAATAATCACGTGGGGAGATAATCCACATCGCTAGCTTTCAGGGAAATGTCAATCAAAACGATAGTAAGAACAGTTCACACCCACGGGGATGGCTATAAAAAATTTTTTTTCAAAAAAATGGATAATAACTAGGATTCACAAGGATATGGAGAAACTGGAACCCTCATACACAGCCGGGGAAATTATAAAATAATACAATCATTTCAGAGAAGCCTCACAATTCTCAAAAGGTTCGACATAGAATTATATGACCAGCTGTGGGTATTTCCACGAGACCGGCAAAGGCGCACAACACACAGGCTAGGGCAGCCGCAGATGAGGGGGACAGGTGGAGGCGGGGAGAGGGGATCAAGGGAGACAGCAATGTGGCAAACTCTGTACCCCCGAGAAGCCAAATGATACTATGCAATCATTTAATTCTGGAAAATTCACAATCTAAGCATTTATATCCCATGTAGGGGCAAAATATAGAAGAATCGAGAGACGGGTGTGAGCAATGCGGAGACAATTCTGCTTTAAGAATCTATGCTTATTATAGTGTGATTGTTTTTAAGAGAGAGGGACAGAGAGAGAGGGGAAAAGAGAATCAATTTTTTATTTAGTTTTCCATGTGACTTTTGCTGTTTCAACACTTTGTTGTGTGCGTGGTGCTGGGGTTTGAACTCGCATTCTCGCACATGCCAGGCAAGCGCTGTAACTGCTGAGCCGCCGCTCCAGCCCCGTATTGTTATTTTATATGCATTATGATTGTACAATAACTCAACTCCTTAAAAAAAAAAAAAGCCCTGAGAGAAATTAAAATGTGCATCTATACAAAAACTCATCCACGCTAGGTATGGTGGCTCATTCCTGCAATCCCAGCAACTTGGGAGACTGAGGTAGGAGGATCACAAGTTTGAGGCCAGCCTCAAAAGTTAGCGAGGCCCTAAGCAACTTACCAAGACTCTGGGGATGTGGCTCAGTGGGAGAGCACCCCTGGGATCCATCCCCAATACTACTAATAATAAAGATAAATATGCACATGATTGTTCATAGCAGTATTTTCAGAATAGCCAAAAAGCAGAAAAAGTACAAATTTCCTTCAACTGGTGAGTGGATGAATAAAACGTGATACGTCTGGTGGATGATCTGTAACCTGGAGTGATTATTTGGCAATAGGAAAAGTGAAGTACTAGCATACGCGATGTCATGGGTGAAGACCACACGGGGTCTGAGTCCATTTACGTGAAGCATCAAAACAGAAAAATCTATACAGACAGAAAGCAGTTCAAGGGTTGCCGGGATAGGGGGTGACGAGCAGCTGCTAACGGGTATGGGGTATGAGGTTTCTTCCGAGGGAGACGAAAAGGTTTTAATCTTGATCTTGATTGCGTGGCAATAGTCAAACAACTCTGTAAGTATACAAAGTTTCCACTTTAAATGGGTGAAGTATGTGTTCTACAGATTAGACCTCAATGAAGCTTTTATATACAACGGGGAATGAGGCGCACACCTGTAATCCCAGCAACTCAGGAGGCTGAGGCAGGAGGATCACAGGTTCAAAGCCAGCCTCAGCAACTTAGTGAGGCCCTGTCTCAAAATTAAAAATTAAAAAAAAAGGGCTGGGGACATGGCTCAGTGGTTAAGCACCCCTGGATTGATCCCTGGTATCAAAAATAAATAAAATAAAAATAAAAGGGGGAATTATTTTTTAAAATACTGTATACACACTAACAGCAAAAACACCTCACTTTTGGCCACCTGTTTGTGACCTCATTTGGGGGGGGGATATAACTAACGCTACAAACAGCATTAGCTCATCCTTTTTTTAAAAAATAAGTTTATTTTATTTTTTTAATTTAAGAGGGAGGGACAGTGAGAGAGAGAGAGAAAGCGAGAAACAGGTTTTTTTTTGTTTAGTTTTTCATGTGACCTTGGTTGCTCCGAGACTTTGCAGGTGCGTGGTGCTGGGGTTTGAACTCGCGTCCTTGCGCATGCGAGGCAAGCTCCGTAACCTCGGAGCCACCGCTGCAGCCCCATCCTTTTTTTTTAGGAGAGAGACTTTGTTATTTTCTCATCTGGCTTTTGTTTTCCCGACAGTCAGTTGTGCATGTGCTGCTGGTGTTCGAACCCAGGTCCTCGCACAAGCCACACAAAGTGCTCCAACCACTGAGCCGCCAGCTCTGTTTCATCTTTTGTCAAAATAATAAGCGGAGGCACATAATTATCGTTCCACCAAAGCTCTAGGCTACGTGTGTCAAATCAGAGAGGGGCAAAAACTGTCTCCCAAAGTGAGCAGATGTTTTCTCTCATAAGAAAACAGAAACAGTCGGACGCAACAGAAGAGTTTTCCGTGGTTCCTGGCCAAGACACAGATGCCATCGGGGACTCCCTGAAGCCTGAGAGGGGCCACCCTTCCCTGTCCACTCGGGACTTGGCTTCTACTCTGCTCGCTGGGCGTGGTTTAAACTGTAAGCTGCGTAAACCTTCCAAACACAGACTCTCCCCTGGAGGCCAAATCCGAAGTTGGTTGCGATGTTTGCTGATTTTTTCACTTGGCTAGTGACCCAAGGGAGCACACTCCGTAAAGCCCAGCTGCGGTCAAGAACCTGTCACCTCCCTGCCATTGTCCCACTTCGCCACGCTGTGATGCTGCTGTTTACCTGATGCATTTCTTTACATTCGCGCCACCTTTCATTTTGCTTTGTTTTGTTACTTTAGTGTATTTTGAACCTAAAACAGAAGTCCAGATCTCTTGCCAAAAGTACCGGGGCACTCTTAAAAACTAAACCCAAGGAAAGCAGAACGTTGCTCATTCCAACCGGTGCGACTCCCAGGTTTCCCGAGCCTGCAGCCTCATTGTTACACTGCGAGATTAGCACCTAGGAGAGGCCTGCTTGGACCAAGCTGAAGCCTTCTCCTTAACAAACTCAGATCTGTTAAACCAGAGTAGAAAAGGCTGGGACCTTAGCGAGGCCCTTTGTTCATTTCTTCCCTAACTACTTACTGGAACCCAGCAAGTGCTCTCGGACTATGGAGAGGTGAATGTTGGTTCCACGTTTCCAGTTGTGGGGAATAATGCATAAGGTTGAAATAGCGTGAGCGGCCTGCTTGGCACCTGAAGGGCGGTAAGCATTCGTACCTCTTGCTCTTATGAGAGTTATTTTTATTTGATGACTGCAGGCAGGTCATGGACCTGCTGAGGAGGGTGGGGGTGCGGTTAGTCCGGGGCCGTTCATCTTCCAGCTGTGATGGTTTCGGGTGGCACATGGAGCTTGATTGCCATCAGAGGACAGAGGCAGTGCAGTTGGAGAGCAAATGCTCTGGCCACATTCCACAATGGGAGGACGGAGGGGGGCCGTTGCTCTGTCCATAGATCAGGTCAGCAGTAAAAATGCAGGAGCAAGTTTAAAATTCGAATTTGGACAGGATTAACTGACATTATATATTCAGCTATTTGATGGAGTCCCAGGTACCCTGTTGGGTGTTGGCAAAGACACAAAGCTGCCACCCTCTGTGGAAGGAGCCATGGGCACCCATAAGTAATAACACAGGGTAAAACCAGGCGAATTTCTTCTGCTGCTAATATTCTAACGTCTGCAAATGATAGATGTCCAATTTGGATCAGTATTTATAAGAATGCAGAGAAATTTTATTGGTTCTCATATCCCAGGAATAAATGGCTTCAGGCATGGCTGGATCCAGGTACCCACATGGTGGTGTCTGAAATCTCTCCTGTGGTTTTGCTTTCCTCTGTGTTAGTTCTATTCTCAGGCAGGCCTCCCATCTGCGACACCAAATTTCACTAGCTTAGAAGATTTAGCTTAAAGTTGAGGATTTTTTTCCTTGACATAAAATGATAAAATTGAAGCTTGATGGTCCATATGACAATAATCGTGGGGACATCTACCAGTTAGGGTGGAGGTCAGTCTGGCAAGCCACCCCAGGTCCCCCTGCAAGAGAGAGAGCAAGAGGGAGAGGATGGATGCTCAGTGAGAGGGCACCACACTGCCCAGCACGGTGCCCTGGCACCAAGTGTCTTTCTGAGGAGTTGAAATCAGGACAGCTCCGTGGAGGAGGTGGCCTTTGGTCTGGACCTTGAAGGTAGAATCCCACTGGGTCTGGGGAGAAGCGAGCCACCTACACCGGGCTCTGCGGCCATGGTCTTTGTAATCTTCACAAGGACCCTTCTCCTCCTGGGGAGACAGAGTCTCAGAAAGGCGGCACATTCCTCCCTCACCCACAGCAGCCACCTGATGCTCCAGCTGGCCTCACCCCATTCCAGTCCACATCCACGAAGCTGCTGGAATGTTCTTTCCAAATCCCAGGCTCGGTGACCTCACAACCCACACCTCCTACGGTTCCAAACCTCTTGGGCTGAAACTGAAATCTTGAACGGGGGCCTGGGAGGCCGGTGCAGCTCCGCCCTGCTCACCTGGGCAGGTTCCCTCCTGACTCCTCCAGCCCGTGCTCAAGCTGTGCCCTCCACCTGCTGGCCCTCCCCTCCCAGGCCTGGGCTGGGCCCTTTCTGATAACCGTAGCAGACACCTGGAGGCCGAGGCTCTGGTCCACATTCTACAGATTCACTTGACAGCAGCCGTGAGGTGGAAGATAACCATCATCCTCGTTTCACAGACCAGAAAATGAAGTGCTGAGAAAGCCTTCCGCTCCTGGTCCTGCTAGAAAGCGGCAGAACAGAGATTTTTTTTTTTTTTTTAGTGCCAGGGATTGAAGCCAGGGGTGCTTAAACACTGAGCCACATCCCCAGCCCTTGTTTACATTTTATTTTGAGAAGGGGCTCACTCAGTTGCTCATGGCCTCACTAAGTTGCTGAGGCTGGCTTTGAACTTGCGATCCTCCTGCCTCAGCCTCTGAGCTGCTGGGATTACAGGGCCCGCACCAGTGCACCCGATTCAGTGTCATTCTTAGCCCGCCCTCCAGTGCCTCCAGGATGTCAGGGCCCGGGGTCCCAGCGCTGCCTGTCTTGGTGTGAAGTTCCCTGTTTGCAACACACTGTTTCATTAGCATCTGTCTCACCCAGCCAGCTTGTAGGTGCTGGGTCTGCGCTGGGTCCTGTCCCTGGCACTTTTCGTGCAACAACTGACTTCGCCCTCCCAGTGACTCTACGATTTAGATACGATGGGGCTGTGGGTGTGACGCAGTGGAAGAGCACTTGCCTAGCACGCACGAGGCCCTGGATCTAATCCCCAGCACCACAGAAAGAACACTGAAAGATAGAAAAATTTGGTGATGATGATCCGCATTTTACACAAGCAAAACTGGAGGAGTAGAGCTGGGGCCGTGAATAAACAGAGGAGGAGAAACCTTGTCAGTTCCTCACCACTGAGTCCAGAGGGACGGGTTAAGGCCTGGTATACAGTAGGCGCTCAATACGTGCTTTTTTTTTTATGGTGGACGGCAGGAAGGGAGGGTGGGCAGGCGGGCGGGGTTGTGCGGCCTCCTCTCCAGCCTCCTCCGGTTCACCCGGCAGTCGGGGGGTGTCCCATCTAATGTGGCCCCGGTCTCTGCAGGTGCCGCGATGCACGTGAAGAAGTACCTGCTGAAGGGTCTGCACCGGCTGCAGAAGGGCCCGGGCTACACCTACAAGGAGCTGCTGGTGTGGTACTGCAGCAACACCAACACCCACGGCCCCAAGCGCATCATCTGCGAGGGGCCCAAGAAGAAGGCCATGTGGTTCCTGCTCACCCTGCTCTTCGCCTCCCTCGTCTGCTGGCAGTGGGGCGTCTTCATCAACACCTACCTGAGCTGGGAGGTCAGCGTCTCGCTGTCCGTAGGCTTCAAGACCATGGACTTCCCCGCTGTCACCATCTGCAATGCCAGCCCTTTCCAGTAGGTGGTCCCCAGAGCACTCGCTCCAGCCTCCTCTAGCCTCCCCCAGCCTCCTCCAGCCTCCCCCAGCCTCCCCCAGCCTCCTCCAGCCTCCACCAGCCTCCCCCAGCCTCCCACAACCTCCACCAGTGGGCTTTTCTTTTCTTTCCTTTTTCCTTCCCTCCCAACTTTCCTTTCTGTATGTCCCTTATTTTTTTCCCCTCTTCCTCTTTCTCTTTTCTTTCTTCCTTTCTCTCCGTACTCACTTTTTTCCTTTTTCCTTTCCCTTTCGTCCTTCCTTCCCTTCTTTCTTCCTTCTCTTTCTCCTTTCTGTCTCTCTCTTTGCTTTTCTCCTTTTGCAGCAAGTAAGATTAAAATTCATAAGCTTCCTAGGATTCAAGAGAACCTCAGAAAATGCCCGCTAGTGCCTGTCCACAGAGTGCCATTCCACCATTCCATTTGTGCTTACAGGGCAGCTGCTGTAGGTGCTGGGTCCTGTTCCAAGCACTGGAAATACAACAGGAAACAGGCCCAAGTCCCCGCCCTCTCCACAGCCTGCCAAAGAAAGCAGGCTTTAATGTTTTCACACATATCAAATTAATTATACTTGTGATTTTTAAAATGCCATCCGTTGCTTATGATATGCTAGGCGAGGAGCTGAGCATCCTTTGGGGAATTGGTTTAATGCTGATTCACACAACTGTCCTAGAGGATGGGGCTGCTGCCCCTTACAGGTGAGGGATGGAGTTCAGAGAGGTGCGTGAACTTGCCCAGAGACACACAGCGGGCAACTCCGGGATGTGATCCCAGGGCTGATCTGATACCAAAGTAGCTGCCATTTTTAAGCCACTGAGACACATTGCCTCTTCCTACCTGATGGCAAGGCTTCTGAAGGGGACATAGAGGCTGCTGGGTGCATTGAAGGAATTGCAAGCAGGATCTGTGAGGCTGAGTCGTGGACGTTCCAGTCCCAAAGGAAGTCCTGGAAGAGGGCTCACAGCTCATGGTTACAGCTCCAGTGTCAGAAGTCCCTTCGTTCTGCCCGGGGGGTGGGGGGTCCTTGCAGCTGCTCAGAGAACCCTTAATAAAAGTAGCAAGCTTGCGCGCTCTGTCCCGGCCCTGCCCGCCTTCAGATCCTCCCCGGAGCCGCGCATCTCTGCAGGGGCTGGAGAGGTTCAGTTGCCCCAGGACCCGGATTCAGTGATAGGCCAGGATTTGAACCCAGAGTCCATGGTGACCACGTAGGCCGCAATGATCCACCAGGCTTCCTGATCCTGCGCGTCCTGGGTGCGGTGGAGGAGCTTGGTCAATGATCAGGACACAGACGGCGCTGGGCTCCGAGGCTGGGTTACCTCCGGCTGCTGTCTGTCCTTGCACGAGGACTGTGGACCCCATCCAGGGTTTAATGCTTCCTCCTGCAGGAAGTCCGCCAGCCGTGGTGGCCCTGCTGGCTGCAGGTGACCGGGTGCCCTGGTATCCCTGCCCCCTGAGCTGGTACCATTCCCACCCAGGGCGCTCCCAGGAGCTGAGAGGAAACACTAGAGCCAGCCCCACAGTCTGCCAACCTTCTCCCTGTTGTTCCCAAAACCAGTGCTAGAGAAACAGGACCCTCCGCATCCTAGAGCCGCCCTCCTGAGACGGAGCCACCAGAACCCCGTGCACACACGGCTCACCCACTAGAGCCCCCCAAGCCCTGTTCCCAACTCAGCTCTGCTCTCTGACCATGGGATGAGCTTGGAAATCACAGCCCTTCCAGAGCCTCAGTTTCCTGGTCTGCGCATGGGGTAAACGCACGGGCAGCGCCTAACACCTGGCACCTGGGGAGCCGTGAACTGTTCTGGTTCCTGTGTGCCAGAACGTGAGCTTCCTGAGGAAGCAGGCCTGGCCCAGCACTAGCAGATGTTCATTAAGCACTAGAGGGTGATGGAATGGGTGAATGTGTGGGTCCAGGGGAGGCAGAGGCTGGGGAAGGCCATTCTTTACCTGGTGGCTGCCGCACTGGGTGCAAGAGAATCCCAAATGCTGGTCCCTTGGAGAGGCAGCTGCCCCCTGCCCACCTGATGGGCCTCTCCCGTCCAGGTATTCCAAAGTCAAGCATCTGCTGCGTGACCTGGACGAGCTGATGGAAGCCCTCCTGGAGAAGATCCTAGCTCCGGAGTCGAGCCTCGCCAACAGCACCAGGACCCTGAACTCCACCATCTGGAACCACACACCTCTGGTCCTGATTGACGAGCGGAACCCCCACAGCCCCGTGATCCTGGACCTCCTCGGGAATAACAGTGGCTCAGCAAGCGACAGCCCAGCTCCAGGAAGGACATGCAATGCCCAGGAGTGCAAGGTGGCCATGCGACTAGTAAGTGGCCCCTGGCACGCATCAAGCAGCGGGTCTGCCCAGCGAGGCTGACGTTCTCCTCTTTAATCACTCGGGTTTTTCTGGGGAAAGGTAGTGCTTATCCTGTATGCTTGTTAAAAAAAAGTTAGAAATAGAATACTGGGTGGAGTGGTGCACTCCTACAATCCCAGCAACTCAGGAGGCTGAGGCATGAGGGTCACAAGTTCAAGGTCAGACAAGGCTGACCCTGTCAAAAAGGAAACAGGAGGGCAAGTTCTCAAGTCTCCTTGGATGCAAGTGGCTAGCTCAAGCTAGTTTGTGCAAAACAGGGAGTTCATTCCATAAGCGCGCACAACTGAGAAGTCTAGAACTAGATTTTGTTCAGGTACAGCTGGATCCAGGTGTTCAAACGCAGTTATCAGGACTTTATGCCTCTCCATCTTGGTTCAGCTTTTCTTACAGTTGACTTCATTCATTCTGTCAGGCGCATTCTCTCCAAAGAGTTCCTCTTTCTCAATAGCACCAGCAAGAGGCCTGGGACTGACTCGAGCCCAGTCACCGTGGGTTAGAGGGTGGGGTGAAGTCAGCCTCTGTCAGAGCATAAGGACTGAGCAAGAGGGAAGCACCGTTCTCCAGAGGAGGACCCAAGCCTTATGAGCTCAGGACGGGGCCTGAACACGGTGAAAGGCCTCAGCTGTGCAGCGAGTGGGGCGGAAGAAATCACCTCCTGCCCAGGAGGCTGGGATGCTGTCTGCTCTGGGATCCACAGGGTCAGCGTCTCGGGGTCCCCTGGGGATGCAGATCCCTGGGGCTGCTCCTGGGGACGCTGAGCCAGCAGTTCTGGGCCTGGGCCCAGTCATCAGCTTTATCACTGGGTTCCCTGGTGATTGTCACCAGCGCCTCCATGGGGACTGGGCTGGGGCTGCTGAAGATGCCATGCCCTCCCATGCTTACCTCCTCCATGGTCCCCACCAACCCCCACTTCTCCACACAAACCAGCAGATGGCACGGAGCCCTGGCTGTCGGCTCAGACCCCAGCCCAGCTACCTTCTGGCGCAGTTCCCTGCCTACTTGTGCCTAGGAGCTCTTCTGAGAAGCCAGCCCACCCCTGCTGGCTGCACCAGCAATCAGGGTCAGCATGTGTGTAGGTGAGGAAAGGCTGTGTTACTCTTATGCCTTCCTTAACCTCTCTGGGCCTGTTTCCTCACGATGAGGTTAATAATAATGCATCCCTCACTGGCTTGCCGTGAACATGGAGGGGGGATCATAGAAGAAGCCCCAGCACAGTCTGGGACAGGGTTGGGGTTAAGGAAAACCACCACCTCCCCAAGCAGACACGTGCCTCAGAGTGGGACTCAGGATGCTGAGGGCTCCAGAGAGAAGGTCCACTGGTGAGGGCTGAGTTCCAGGGCCACAGCTGCATCTGTCTGGTCACCTGGGCTTTGCAGTGGACCATGCCCAGCAAGGCAAGCCAGTGGTTCTGAAACCCCCAGAGTGGGAAGGAGGCAGACTCCCGAGTCCTGAGCCTCCTCCTGGCCTCCACACAGCCTCTAGGAGAATGTGCGTGTGCGTGTGCGTGTGTGTACATGTGTTTACTAGCTCAGGCATGTTCGTGGGAGGGGGAACAGGTGGCCATGCATGGAGGGAGGGCCTCAGGACCCACCCTGCACCTATGTGTGGCAGGAGCCCCTGAGCACCCACCAGCAGCGGTGTGAGCAGGGTGAAGCCACAGGGCAGCCAGGCGAGCACTGCCCTTGCCCGGCTGGGTCCCCTGGGGCAGGGGTTGGGGCCCCCATGCCCACAGGAACCCCTCTCGGCCTCCGCAGTGCAGCCTCAACGGGACCGTGTGCACCTTCCGGAACTTCACCAGTGCCACCCAGGCTGTGACCGAGTGGTACGTGCTACAGGCCACCAACATCTTCGCGCAGGAGCCGCGCCAGGAGCTGGTGGGGATGGGCTACCAGGCTGAGCAGATGATCCTGGCCTGCCTGTTCGGGGCAGAGCCCTGCAGCTACCGGTGAGCACCTGAGCCCACCCAGCCTGTCCCCTGTGCTGGGAACGCTCCTGCCAGGCTGCCAGGGGCAAATCCCACCTGGCCACTCCCCAGCTCTCTGTGCCATCCAGTGCCCTGGGCAGGGTTCCTGGAGGCAGAGGCTGGGCCAGGAGCGCATGGAGGGACTTCTGGTGCGTGGAGGGAATCTCTCCAGGAAAAGGGCGTGGGAGTCAGGTCAGAGGAAAGGGCTAAGCAAAGACCAGGTCTCAGGCGGAGCCCAGACTTGGTCCGAGCCACAGGATGCACCGCAGATGGGCCTCACTTAAAGAGGGTCGAATCCAGGCGCGGTGGTGCAGGCCTGCAGGAGGTGTGAATCCAGGGAGGAGGGAGGAGGATGGCAAGTTCAAAGCCAGCCTCAGCAACTTATGGAGACCTTGTCTCAAAATAAAAAAGGCCTGGGGATGCACCTCAGTGATGAAGCGCCCCTGTGTTCAATCCCTGGTAGCAAAAGGAAAAAGAGGGGAAAAGGGTCCTAGCTTTTAGTAATGTCCCCATAGCCATCACTGACACACCTGTGTCTACCTCCTAGCTGCTGAGGAGGTGACAGGCAGGCTTGAGCCAGCACCCAGAGCAGGACACTGGGCGACCCTCTGCCTGACACTCCTGACAGTCTTTCCTGCAGAGATGGCAGAATGACCCCATGTTACCCCAGAGTCAGGGTCTTCTTACAAGTGGTCCCCAGATGCCAGCCTCCTCTGCAGCCTGCTCCCGGCTAAGCCACGCCTGGTCCACCGCACCAGGCTTGGTCCCTGCCTCCGCAGGCTGTGCCGGCCCTGGCTGGGCAGGAGGCAGCGGGCACTGGATGAGGGACTCGCTGGTGTCCTCCTGGTCCAGAGCTTCTAGTTCTCACACTCAGCGTCCAGGGAGCTGCGGACCTCGGTCAGTTCTCTCAATTGCTCAACTCCAGGATCTCCATGGCGAATCTGCTGCAAGCCATGGGCCTCCATCCACCTCCCCCAAATGCACAAGCACCCACCGAGGACCCACAACGCGAATTAGAAAAGGGCACCCTACCCGCAGGAGGACCTAGGTGCAGCCGGACTTCAACTATGATTAAACCATGTTAGGCAAGGTCTTCAAATTCAGTCCTGACGCCACCATCTACTGGGTCCTTCTTATTGCCAGGTGCTCTCCTAAGCATTTCACGAATATAAAATCTGCTTTAACTCTTTGTCAGCAAGCCCAGGAGAAAGGTAGTGTCATTTCCCCCACCCTCGATTTCATAGAGGATGAAACTGAGGCCCAGAGAGGTTAAGTAATATCTCTGAGGTCACACAGCTGGTGAGTGACAGAGCAGGCAGCCTAGGCCAGACCCACCCAATGACACTCAGCTATTCATTGCAAACTAAGATTCATCATTTTTGCTCCCTGTCAGCCCTCTGAGTGAAAGGTGGACAGGGAGAAAAGGGTGTTCAGTGCCACCTCTCCTGGAGAGGTGACTGGAATTTTTCTGTAAGAAATATTTACTTTTACTGGGACTGCCCAACTGCTCTGGGAAACTTTCCCTGACTTCAACCACACAGTACCCCTGTTATTATTCTGCTTCCTCCTGAGATGCTTCATTTCCTGGGGCGGGGGTTGAGGGGGCTGTCTTTCTCTCTCTCTCTTTCTTTCTTTCTCTTAAAATGGGTCTGGCTGTGAGACCCAAGCTGGCCTGGAACTCCCAGCCTCAGGTGATCCTCCTGCCTCAGCCTCCCGAGTAGCTGGGTCTTCGGGCACACCCCAGCACACCTATGCTCCCGTGTTTTCTGGAGGCTCGCTGGTTTCTGACTGAATGCTTGGCTTCTGTCCCAGCAGAGGTTTTTGGAGGGAAACCTGGCTCTCGAACCAGAGGCGACCGGTGCTGGGTGCAGCCTCTCGGGGTAAAGAGCATTATCAACAAGCAAATAGTTGGCACGGAGGACCGGACCAAGAGTGCGGCTGGGGCAGGAAGGGACCTGGCCGCACCCTAGCAGCCTCTTGTTCTCGGGCTGCATCTGCCCTGGACGGCTTCTTGGGAACACTGTGTCCCGGAGGCCTGGGGCGAGGTCTCTCCCTTGGAAACAGTGCCTGGCTTCGGCTGGTTTGCCCTGCTCTGTCCTCTCCCCTGCGGCCACAGCCCTGATCCCTCGTACTGCGGTGACCGCCCAAGGCCGTTTCTTCCCTCTGGGCCTCCGCCTGTGCGGTACCCACCGCCTGCTGAGCGCCCCCCTCCCTCCGTGCTGCGCTCATTCATCCTCCAAGTCTCCACTCGGGCTGGGCCTCCTCCCCAGCCCGCTCCCCAGCCCACGGGGAATTAGCTGTCACTTTTCTGCGCTTATCTCTGCCCGAGCCCTTATCACTTATTGCAGTTTATTCGACAAATATTTACTAAGTGTCTGTGTACTGTGTGTCAGGCCCCAGGCAGAGAGAGGTGAGCAGTGACAGCCTCTTCCCTTAGTGTCACAAACGCCAGGCATCTAGCACCTCAGTCCCACAGGGTGGCTGCTGCTGTTACGTCAGGATATAATGACAGACGGGAAAGTGAGGCGTGGAGATGTGCACTGATATCCCCAGGCTCCCTGGCTCCTAAGTGACAGGGCCAGAGTTCAAATTCAGGCAGGTTGCCAGGTGCAACTTGGGAGGCTGAGGCAGGAGAATTCCGAGTTCAAAGCCAGCCTCAGCATCTTAGCGAGGCCCTAAGCACCTTAGCAAGATCCTGACTCAAAATCAAACATTGAAAGGGCTGGCGGTGATGTGGCTCAGCGGTTAAGCACCTCTGGGTTCAATTCCTACTCCAAGAAAGAAAGAAAGAATTCAGGCAGGCTGGCTCTGGGGCTGTGCCCTTGACCACTGACCTGCCCTCCTTCAGATCCAAGCCGCGCGTCCTCCCTGGGCTCACAGCCTAAACAGATGATAAGAAGCAACTAAACCAAGATGATTCCCATTGCGCTGCACGCGATCCGGGAAATGAAGGGGTGGGAATGAGGGAGTGGCAGAACAGGGAACTCAGTTACGAGGCGTCACAGCTAAAGTGCTATTAACTGAGAGCGAAAATCTACCCCTTGGCACGGGAAGGGGTCACGGGAGACATCAGAGCAGAGACTTGAAGGGTGAGGAGCAGCCAGTTATTTGAAGAGCTGCTTAGAGAATATTCCAGGCACAAGGAAGAGCAGGCACAAAGGGCTTGGGTTTGGAGACATCTGGAGTGTCACTGGAGTGTGGGGACAAGGTAGGGAGTCTGCATTTTACTCTGAGAGCAGCTAGGAGCCCTTGGAGGGCTCTGGGCAGGGGCGTGGCTTGCATGATGGACAGGTGTCCACGCAGGGCCTCACTGCTGCGCATCAGGGGGACGGAAAGCTCAAGGGTGGAAGCTGCAGCTTCTGCAGGGGTCCAGTGATGAGGTGCTGATGACTTGGATCAGGGTGACAGCCTTAGAGACAGCGAGAGGTGGACACACTAGAGTCACCTTTTGGAAGGACAGGATTGACCAGAAGCTGCCCTGTGTCTTGCAAGCTTCTCGGGGCAGCCCAGTCTTTTTCTCCTTGCTAGTACCTAGCCCAGTACCCATCTCAGTAAATGTTTGTTGAATGAAAAAATGTGATCCCTTCCTCATTCCCTGTTCCCCGTTGAGGAAACCAAAGCTGGGAGGCAGAGAAAGCCGCTCAAATCCATCAGACAGCAATAGAGCCAGGCTAGGGACGGTTCCCAGATCTGATTCTCAGCCTGTGCGGGACCCACCTCATTCTGCTGGCTGAGATGAAAGATACAGGAAATGGCTTCCTTATCTGAAGATCGGTGCAAATGGCGCTTGACTTTATAGGGTTTCTCTGAGGATGAAGTGAGATTATATGTACAGAAGCATTCAGTGTGGGCCTGGCCCATTACAAGTTGCTCAATAAATGTTTGTGACTGAATATAAAACTTAAAAGACGATTCTAATAGAGATCATTTCATGGGCTTATTCCTCTTTTTTCTGCTTGTTCGTTTGTATTTTTAAGACAGGGTCTCACTAAATTGCCGAGGCTGGCCTCCAACTCGCTATCCTCCGGCCTCTGTCTCCCAAGTTGCTGGGATTACAAGTGTGAGCCACTGCACCTGGCTCACTTTGGTTTAATGTATATAAAAGAACAATATAAAAACACTCACGTTGAGAGAGCCTCCATCAGATTCAGCAGCCACAAGCGGCTCCGCGGTCCCCCCAGGGCGCCAGTCTTCATCTGTAAATAGCTCAGCATGCACCTGCAAAAGAGCAAGGACCTTTTTAAAATAGAACCACGGTGCCATATTCCCCCTGGGAAAAACGCGCATGGACGCTTTAACCTCATCAGCTGGCTGGTCGCGTTCGCCCTCACCCACGCCAGTCTTTCCTTGCTTTGCTTGAATCAGGATCCTGTTAAAGTCCATGTGATTTTCGTACCCGATTAATCCATTTTTGAAAACTGAAGTACATGTCTGTGGGTCACAGCGTGGCAGCTCCATGCATGTCAAGTGCATGGAACTGCATTTCCTTCTCTTTAACCATCGCTTATTTCTTCACCGGAGAGCTTCAAACCTCCCTGGATCCTGACAGCTCCTTTAGGCAGATGCCGTCTGGCACTGACCTTTTACACTATGGTTTCTGTTGGGTTTCCTGTCACAGCTCATGGCTGAACCGAGAGCCTGTGCCCCTGCTCCTGAATTCTCCCTTTTTCCCTTTTCCCCTGGGCATCTCCTCTCTGGCATCGGCAAGGGAATGGACAGAGTGACCTGTTGCTCGCTTCTCCCTTCCTGAGCCTCTCTGAGCCCTGAATGAAGGGAAGGCTGCCCTGTCTGTTCCCCTCTGCGGTACCCGGGAGGCCAGCAGGGGAGGCTATGGGGGGAAGCGGAGGGAGAAGCCATTGGGGAGGCCATTGGGAGAGGCCGTTGGGGGAGGCTGGCCAGGTCCACCTTGCCTCTGCCCCCAGCCAATGGTGTCTCTTTCAGGAACTTCACGCCCATCTTCTACCCTTACTATGGCAACTGTTACGTCTTCAACTGGGGCGTGTCGGAGAAGGCACTCCCCTCCGCCAACCCTGGGACTGAATTTGGTGAGTCCTGGTTCCTCCAGGAGCCAGAGCCAGGCGGCTTTAAGCCCTCTACGATGTAGGAATGAAACGCTTCTGTTGTTGGGCCTGGGACTCAGGGTCAGAGGAGGCCAGGAGAGGCCCAGCCAGGTGCTTCCTCAGCCGCTCACACCCCTGGGGGAGGGGCTGATGAGCAAGGTGAGGATGGGACGCAGTACAAGGTCAAGAACCCAGCTCCTGTGCCCAGGTGGATCCAGCTCCACCTCCTACTCGCCAGGTGCCCCTAAGCTCAACACCTGACTTCTCAAAGTCTGGGTTCCCGCTTCCGAGAACAGTGCATGGCACCTTGTGGGTCTCTGCGTCACCATGTGAGGACACTGCTTCACCACGCCTGGGCAGCAGCAGGTGCTCAGTCGGCACCTGATGGTCTCGCCCAAGATCACCCGGTTGGCAGAGGGAGCTTAGTCTCTGCTGCCCAGTTCTTGGAGAGAATCCCAGACAAGAGAGGGCGAAGGAGTAAGGAGAAGCAAGGAAGCAACAAATGGACCGGTGCCTCCCCTGTGGCCGACGCACTGGCCTGTCCCCCAGGGAAAGGCTGGTGAGCTGGACACAGGTGGAAGCCAATGCATCCAGCCCTCATCCCTAAAAGCACTTCCGAGGGGCAGATCATTGCAGTAAGGAGTCTGCAGCCTGGGTTGGAACTCCAGCAACTCACCTCCTTCATGAGCCATCTCAGAGGGCTCCCTTCACCCCCTGGGCCTTAGTTTGCTCATCTGCAAATGGGAATAATAATAGCACCCATCTCATGGGACTCTCTCAGCATCCGATAGCACCAGGTACAATAAAGCAAGTGCTCAGGAAATGTTGCCCCCCATCGTCCTAAGCCCTGGGACTCACTCTAGTGCCCACCTAAGCAAGGCTATGGCGCACAGAGTATTGGGTCTGGTCCTTCAAGAAGGGAATGGTAGGGAAAGAAGACGGCATCACACAAGAGAGGGAGGTCCTGGCAAGGAAAGTTCCAAAGACCCTGAGAGTGAGCACAGTCACTTCTGGAGGAGGGGACACTGGGCTGCTTCCGAAGGAGGAGCAGGAGGTTCCAGGGAAAGGGTGAAGGCGGGGCAGCATTCCAGAGCCAGGGAAGAGCACGGGGAGGCGCGGGATCTCCAGGGCATTGAATGGGGAGAATGAGGACTCGCGTGGGAGGGGACAGGGTGAGGCGGGTGGGGCGGCCAGGGTGGGTGCGGTAGTGCTGTACCTCCTGTAGTGCACAAGAGATTTCGGGGGCAAAGCCAGGAACAGCCCAGGGAAGAGATGATGGGGGCTTTGGGGTCTGCAGCCCGCTTCCTCGTAGGCATTGAGCGCCCCTTGCCGGAAGGAGCGGGGACGAGTGGGTGCTGGGTCTCCCCTCACCCTCCGGGAGCAAGTTCAGGCGGCCCTGCCTCGCCTTCCCCCAGGTCTGAAGCTGGTGCTGGACATACAGCAGGAGGACTACGTCCCCTTCCTCGCGTCCACGGCCGGGGCCCGACTGCTGCTGCACGAGCAGAGGACGTACCCCTTCATCAGGGAGGAGGGCATCGACGCCCTGGCGGGCACAGAGACGTCCATCGGCGTGCTGGTGGTACAGCAGGAGCCCAAGGGCAGCCGAGGGGGTTGAGGGGGGAAGCCCGCCTGCCCTGAGAGGCGGGGACCCGGCCCGCAACCCTGGCGCTGCCTCCCAGTCCCTGTGCGCTGGGAGAAACCGCAGCAGCCTTCCCGCTCCGGCCGAGGCTGAGCCCCTGGCGCCCCCTCTGGCGCGTTCTGGGACCTACAGCCCCCCTTCCCCGGCTTCCTAGAGGTGACCAGGGGTCCCCTTGAGCAACCTCTCTTGCTTCAGGACAAGCTGCAGCGCATGGGCGAGCCCTACAGCCCGTGCACTGTGAACGGCTCCGACGTCGCCATCCAAAACCTCTACGGCGACTACAACACGACCTACTCCATCCAGGTGGGAAGATTGCGCAGGCGCCGAGACGCTGGGGCCCGTCCACCTCTCCCAGCCCGAGGTCTCAGGTCTCCAGAGAACTGGCCCGGCCGAGCTGGCTCGGCTGGATTTTTGTAGGAAGCCACAGGCACAGTTCCCGGGTTCTCACCGGGGTTCGGGGCTGGCTACCTCCCGTCCCCGCCTGCACAGATGTGCTCTTGGGCACTCAAGATTGGAAGGGATCTTGCTCCGGGGTCTGAGAAGGGGAAGAAAACACTAAGGACATGACCCAGCTCTCAGGGGGTGTGAGTTGCACGCTTTATGTCATCATTTGACCCTTTCAAACCTCCCCAGGCAACAGATAGCAACAATAGCATTTAATAATATGCTGATCAGAGCAGGCTACCACGCACCAGGCAGGCACTGCTGCAAGTATTTGACATGCATTATTACATCATTGATCCTCACAGTCAGTCTCCTTAGGATGTAGAAACAATCATTTCTATTTTAGGAATGAGGAAATTTGGATTTACAGACCCCAATCTGAACGCCTCATCAGTTCACCTGGGATGTCCCTCTTTGTATCTGCCCTCAGTCGCCCTTGCTGCAGGTGGAGGTTTCCCTCTTGTCTTGATCTCCAGGGTCAGCCCAGAATTATCTGTCCCTGAATCCTTCCAAATATGCCAAAAATGACCACGTGCCAAACTTTTTCTCCCAGCCCTGTGTTGGCAGATAAAGAAACTTAGATAGGGGATGGTGCGGTGGCTCTGTGGTTTTGGTGCTTGCCTTGCATGCACAGGGACACAGGTTCAAACCCCAGCACCATGTACACAACAACATGTCTGAGCAATGGAAGCCACATGAAAAACTAAATAAAATTGATTCTCTCTCCCTCTTAAAAAAAAAAAATCAGTTCTTTAAAAAACAAAAAAGAATGAAAGAAACTGAGATAGACAAAGGGCAGCCTGCCCCAAATTCTGGGAGCCCCAGGTTTAGCTCTTTCCTTCTGCCTTAGGAAACTGACCTTCCCACACCTGCCCACCTGTCCAGCTGTGCCCACCCTACTCAGGCTGGCTGGGTTGAAGGGGCTTTGCTCTGCTGGGGAGAGCTCTGGGAATCTTCTGAGACTCGAAGGGCCTGACAGGCAGGCAGGATGGCTAGGAGGGATGGGAAACATGCAAGAAGGTCCCAGTCCTGGAGGCCTCATTCCTGGAGAACCAAGTCCTGAGGACACTCACCCATGGCGGAGCTCCTAGACTGTCCCCACGGCCCGCCCTGGCCCTGACCTGACTCCCCCCAACCCATGCCATTGGATCTGCTGTCAGTCCCCACCTCCTAGCCTTGGGGAGAAGGGCAGGCCACAGTGACCTGGAGGAGAAAGAGAAGAGGGCCCAGAGAAGGGGCAGGGCAGAGGCGGAAAGGGGCCAGCAAGAATGAGAGCCAGGAGCCCACGGGAGTTGGGAGCTGGGAAATGAACAGCTGCCCACTCACAGCCTGACCCTGGGAGGCAGGAGTGACTGTCACCCTGTTGCACCCTGAATAAACTGAGACTCAGAGGTTAATAACTTGCCCTAGGACACACGGCTGGTGTCTAAGTGGACTGAAACCAGGTCAGAATGACCTGAAAACCCAGAAGGTTGGGGCCTAGTGTGGAGACTCATCACATCCTGCCCCCAGGGCAGGGAGTGCCTGTGTACCCTCTTCTTGTTCCCCCTCTCGGGGACAGTTCGCTTCCTCTTCATTAGCTCTGAGCTGTCAAAGGTCCTCCTCCTGTCCCTGGCCAGGGGGGTGCTCAAGCCAGCTCACCTATCTTCAAGCTGCTCTTCTGGGTCCGTGCACCGAAGTGCGCTGACACCTAATGCAGAGTTGTGTAGGTCTTAACTTCCTTTTGGGACAAACCACTTCTGCCATGTCATCTATGGGGCTCCAGCTGTAGATGGGAAGACCTGGGCTGCTGGGGTCCAGGACCCACTATGAGGCCCCAGGGGTAAGGACAGCCACACCTTGATGGCAAGGCCCATCTCGAGCTTGGCTTCACCAAAGGGGCACCTCCCCCGGCCCCTCAACTCTCTAGACCTTCTCTGGGCTCCTCTCCTGGCACTGGAGTGGGGACATCACCAGCCATGTCCCTGTCCTCTCCCTGACCGCCAGGCCTGTCTTCACTCCTGCTTCCAAGACCACATGGTCCATAACTGTAGCTGTGGCCACTACTTGTACCCGCTGCCCAGTGGCGAGAAATACTGCAACAACCAGGATTTCCCGGACTGGGGTAAGTGGGGGCTCAAGCCAGCTGGGGCTGAGAGGGAAGGGGAGAGCTTGGTGCCCTGAGCAGGACCCATCGCAGCGCACAGTCCCTCCTAGGACCCTGTCCCAGGTCTGTCTGCAGGAACGCAGCCTCCCTCTCCTGCACATGCACGTGCCAGGGAGTGGGGTGGAGCAGATGCAGTGCGTGTGCAGTTGTTTTCAATGCTGGTGTGAAAGCTTGCGTCTGAGGGCACGGGAGCAGTGTGAGTCTGCTGTGCACGGGACGAGCTGCTTCCGGCATCTGCATCTGCAGTCTGGCTTGGGTGCACTTGCATGCACAAGGCTGTGTGTCTGTCGTGGGCTTGTGTGTCCAAGTCTCAGTGGGATCGCTGGGTCTCTTTGGACTGGGAAGGCGAAGTGACAAAGTCGTGCTCATGATGGTGGCCTCCAAGGACTTGAAACCTGGAGTCACAGGTCGAGGAGCCCCTGTTGGGCTCATAAAGAGCTGGGGCCCAGGCCTGCGAGAGCCCTGGTGGCCTGGAACCCAAACAATGGGTGTTGTCAGCAGTAGGGGTTCCACCGCCTCTTTTTTTTTTTAAAGACAAGAGCTGATTAATTCACCAAGCGCTTATCATCCTGAGACCTCCAGTAAAAGAGAGGCTCGGTGGCTCTCAATCTTTTTTTTTTTTTTTTTTAAAGAGAGAGGGACAGAGAGAGAGAGAGAAAGCGAGAAACAATTTTATTTAGTTTTTCATGTGGCCTTCGTTGCTCTGAGACTTTGCTGTGTACATGGTACCGGGGTTTGAACTCAGGCACTTGCGCATGCAAGGTAAGCGCCGTAACCACCAAGCCACTGCTCCAGCCCCTCCACTGCCTCTTAAAACCAACTCAATGCAGCTAGGGCAGTAGCATATGCTTGTAATCCTAGCAGCTCTGGAGGCTGAGCAGGAGGATCACAAGTTCAAGGTCAGCCTTAGCAACTTATCAAGACCCTGAGCAACTTAGCAACTTGAGACCCTGTCTCAAAATAAAAAATAAAAAAGGGGTGGGGATGTGGCTCAGTCACTAAGCACCCCTGGGTTCAATCCCTGCACAGATAGTAAGAGAACATTTTTTCCTTCTGGTCACTTATGCCCTTGTACATGGATGACCCTATAATTCCATCCACTAAGCAATGATGGAGAGGGTGCACCAAGGGAAAGCTGTTGGTGCTACCAAGCTGGGTCTAGGACACTTGAGGGGAGCGTCCCAGGGCCCAGCTGGGGTAAAATGGCTGGAGGTAGCTGAGGGAGGTGGCATTGATTCTCCATGACAGGAGAGCTTGGACTGAGAACCCTCTGTCCACCTAACCACAGACCTAGGGTGGCCCAGGGCCAGGAGAGCAGAGCAGCGGGGGAGGGCGGACCCAGAACCCTCTCCACCCCCTGACCACTTCCCTTCCCGTCCAGCCCACTGCTACCTGGAGCTGCGCATGAGCGTGGCCCTGCGGGAGACGTGCATCAGCATGTGCAAGGAGTCCTGCAAGTGAGTGTGGGCGGGGCTCGGGCACTGCCCTGGGGCGGGCGCCGAGAGGACAGCACCCGCACATGGCCACAGGGCTGGCTTCTCTCTTCCAGTGACACCCAGTACAAGATGACTATCTCCATGGCTGACTGGCCCTCTGAGGCCTCCGAGGTGAGACAGTGGACTGGCCAAGCTCCTGGGCCCCATCTTTGGGCTGAGGGTCTTCTTCCTCCTTCCTTCCTTCTCTTTCGCTGACTTTTCCCCAGGCACTGGGCAATGGTGAGACAGACCTGAGGCTCCTTGCCTTTGTGGAGTCACTGTCTGGGCAGAGAGTCAACATAGATACACAGAAATCAGATCATTTTACCAGGGTGGTTACAAAGGAAATAAACAGGAGAGGGCAACAGGAAATCACTTTACACAGGGGGGTCATGGAAGGCCTCTCTAAAAATGTGACATTTGAGCCAGCCATTGGCAGAGACAGGGAGGAGTCCAGGCAGAGGGAACAGGGGGTTCAAGGGCCTGAGGTGGGAATGGACGGGGACAAGATGGCTGGGCCTGTACGGAAGGAGCTCCCGCTAACAGCAGCCACAGCTTCCACAGAGACCCTCCCCTGCTCACCATCCCAATCTGTGGTCCCCTGGATGCTTCAGGAAGGTGCAGGGCTGCGCTCCTTTTTGCCGCAGGGAGCATGGACCATGGCTGGGAGGCAATGTGTGGGCGCCATGTTTTTAGTTGCTTTCTTGGGTTCTAGGATTGGATTTTCCATGTCCTGTCTCAAGAGCGGGACCAGAGCCCCAATATCACTGTGAGCAGGTGAGCCTGAAGTTGGGGCAGGGCTTGGGAAAGCAGGAAAGGGGAGGAACTAGAGCCTCAGGGATGGGGTTCAGAACCAGGCAACCACAGCAGGTACCTTCTTCTATGGTCAGATTAGGGACTAGGCTAGAAAAGGAAGCCCTGAAAGTGAGAGGGAGAAAAGGCAGCCAGGGCAGTGAGGGATTTGCAGCCCCAAAAGGAGGAGATGTTCTTCAATTCATCATCTACCCACCCAACCCTCCATCACCCACCTTCCCATTCAACCACTCACCCACCATCTCATTTCTCCTACCCAACTACCCACCAATCCTGCCATCTCTCCAACGCCTAATTCCCATTCTCCCACCCAACCACCCAGCCATCTCTCCTTCACCCACCTTCCCATACTACGAACCCACTCACTCACCCCATCCCTCCATCACCCCCCTTCCATTCTCCCACCCAACCATCCCTTCTTCACCCACTTTCCAATTCTCTCACTCATCCACCGACCTCTCTCCATCACCCACCATCCCTTTATCCCATCCATCCGCCCATGCATCCCTCCATCATCCATCTTCCCAATCTCCCCAATCTCTCACCCATCCATCATCCACCTGCACATTCTGACACCCATGCATCCACCCACTCTTCTGTTCATCACCCTCCTTCTCATTCTCACACCCTCCCACCCACCCACACCTCCATCACCCACCTCCTATTCTCCCACACACTCATCCACCCATTCATCCCTGTCACCCACCATCCCTTCTCCCATCCACCCATCCACCCACCCCATCCCCCACTTTCCAATTCCCCTACCCATACCTCCATTATCCACCTTATTTCCCCCTGACATATCCACCCACCCTTCCTACCCATCTACCTACCTATCCCTCATTCACCCACCTTCCCTTTCTGCCACCCATCCACCCACCCTACCATCCATCACCTACCTTCCCATTGGCCCACCCATCCATCACCCATCTTCTAATTCTCCCACCCATCCACCTACCTTTCCCTCCGTCATCCCTCTTTCCATTCTCCCACTTATTCATTCATCTATCTCTCCACCTATTCAAAACAAACATGTTTAGCACAGACAAGACACAAGACCCATACCAACAGCATGCTCCAACCTAAAGACAGATCAAAGTAAAAAGAGCTTATAGCAGTGAGGGTCTCTACAAGCCCTCTCACCTATAGGAATAGGAGGGCAGGAGCCTCAGTGTGCCCGAGAGGTGAGGCAGGTCTGCACAGGAGGTGACATTTGATAAATGGGAACAGTTCAAATAAGAAGCAAAGACGACATAACTTGGGGGAAAGCCTGGAGGTCTGACGCATCACCACCTCTCTGAGGACCCCTAAGTGTAAGGAGGACATCTCCTCACTATCCTTCTCTGTCTCTTCAGTGATCTATGTAGGGTCACTGCATGTAGGCTGGACCACCCTAGACCTGAAGAAAAGGGAGCTCAGAGCTGATATTTGGGGCCACCTCAGGCCAGAGTGTCTTAGGAAATGACAGAAAAAGGGTTAAAAAAGGGGGTTCAAAGAACCCTCTCTGCTGGACAGAGATACCCTTTGAGGCCCCGAGGTCCAGAGAGGCTGGCAAGGGTAACATGCTCCGTTCTGGGTTGGACGGCTCCACTCCTGGCAGTGGGCCAAGTAGCCTCCTGGCTGCCCTTGGGATGGTGGGTGAGAAAGGGATGAAAGGGTGGTTGGGTGGGTGTGTGTGTGTGTGTGTGTGTGTGTGTGTGTGTGTGTGTGTGAAGTATCACAGTCTCTGCCTTCTACAGGACAGGCATTGTCAAACTCAATATCTACTTCCAAGAATTCAACTATCGCACCATTGAGGAATCAGCAGCCAACAATGTGAGTCTGGGAGAGCCCTGACCCCAACCCTGTCCTTCTTATCCCTGCACCTCAAGGGTATAGATTAGCAAGGTCCCTACGGCAAGCCTGAATTATTTCCCTGGGCTGTGATGATCGCCCTCCCCTCTTCCCACCCACCCACCCCGCAGGAAGCCCTGATCCTGGCCTGGGGTGAGAGCTGGTGCCCCGCTCATCCCAGGCCAGGCGCTCAGCTCCCCATTCCCCGCAGATTGTCTGGCTGCTCTCCAATCTGGGTGGTCAGTTTGGCTTCTGGATGGGGGGCTCAGTGCTGTGCCTTATTGAGTTTGGGGAGATCATCATCGACTTCGTGTGGATCACCATCATCAAGCTGGTGGCCTTCTTCAAGAGCCTGCGACAGAGGCGAGCCCAGGCTCCCTATGAGAGCCCCCTGCCCACTGTGGCTGAGCTGGTGGAGGCCCACACCAACTTCGGCTTCCAGCCCGATGCAGCCAACCAAACTGAGGACTACCCCAATGAGCAGGCTCTGCCCATCCCGGGCACCCCGCCCCCCAACTATGACTCGCTGCGTCTGCAGCCGCTGGACACCATCGAGTCTGACAGTGAGTGTGATGCCATCTAGACCCTGTCCCTGCCCACCCTGGGCAGCTCACGAACTTGAAGATGAGAAGCAGAGACCACGGCCCAGTGCCTTGTTATGTGGCAGAGCCAGGACCACAGGTGTCCAAGCCCAGGGCTCATGTCCCCTCTATAGAGAGCCAGCAGCCACTGGCCAGTGCCAGGCTGAAGGCTCCACAGGGTCATGGAACAGGATGCTAGAATTGTGTTCCCACCTGGTTCCTGTCCTTCCTACACTGTGCCTACCTGACCTGCCCTTCAGCCTGGGTTGTACCCATCCAGGATCCAGAGACCCCTCTCCTGGTGACAGGCCACTTTCTTCCCAGTATCAGTCACCTCTGCCCCAGAGATGAACAGGTGGGCACACCATGCTGTATGTTCCCCAGAATCAGTGGCCTGTTCCTTACTGGCCGTGGCCAACTTCTATAAACAGGCTTAGTGAGGACAGTGATGGTGGGGAACAGGGGGAGCATCAGGACTGCGGGCCTGCAGGTGGCGCACACATTGTTCAGAAAATAAAAGCAGAAAACCCTGTGTCAAGCTTTGTTCTTTGTCTTTGGGGCCATGGAGTGCCTGACAGGGTCTGGGGCCGGAACAGCATCCATCCTGGCTTGAAAGGAAAGGTCTCCTATGCGGGTCAAGAGCGTCTCACCTGTGATTCTTCCTTTCCGACTGCTCCTGAAGCAGAGGCCTAGTGGCTTTTTCAGTGCCACCCAATCTGTTTCTTTGGGTTGTAAGGACTCAAACTGGCTTAGCCCATGAAGTCTCAAGTTTTCAATTCTGTGAATATTTCAATAAAATTGATACAGGTGCATTAAAATAGGTCAGAAATCGTAATCTGGGGCATATATATGTATATAATTAAAATATCTGTGTTATTATTGTATAATTAAATGCTATGCTTAAATATTTATAGTATTTCATGCCTGGGCAATGGTTAAAATGGGTTGAGCAAGCCATTCTCAAGCATCTCAAAGCATTCAACCTTCCTCTGCATCCCAGGCTACCTCTCCTTGCATTTGCAGCTCCCAGGCTTTAAACTCATTGGTTCCTGACTGGCCACATGCCTGTTTCTGAACCAATCAGTGGGTCGAGGCAGATAGGCTGCTCCTATTGGTCAGATCTGAATCCATTTGCCCAGACCCAAGGCTTTGGAGGGCCCCAGCAAAATCACATGGTCTAAGGGTGGTGGGGGCACTGCTCCTAGGGTTGCCAGATAAAATTCAAGTTGCACAGTTAAATGTGAAGTTCAGCTAGACAGAAAAATAATTTCAGCGTAGACAAGTGGCCCATGCCAGTAATCCCAGCAGATCTGTAGGTTGAGGCAGGAGGATCTCAAGTTCAAAACCAGCCTCAGCAACTTAGCAAAGCCCTAAGCAGCTTAGCAAGACCCTGTCTCAAAATAAAAACTAAAAAGGGCTGGCAACATTGCTCAGTGATTGAGGGTCTCTGGGTTCAATCCCTGGAATAATAATAATGATGATGATTATTTTAGGCATAAGTACATCTACACAATGTTTGGGACGTGTTATACTAATAAACCACTTGTTATTTTTCTGAAATTGAAGTGAGCATCCTGGGTTTTTCATTGCTAAATTTGACAAACCTAGTGGCGCCCCTGAGAGATATCAGGGAGCCATTCCCATAGAATGAGGTCTGACAGGTACAGATAGCAGATGGCTGCAGCCCCCTGGTGCCACCCAGCAGGCTCAGGTTTTGAAGCAGCTCTGGCCTCAGAGGGCCCAACCCGGCTGGAGATCAGCTGGGTTCCTGGCCCAGAAGGAAAACAAGCTGCCCCCCCATCAGCTGCCTGCAGAGGCATCTGTGGACGAAGGTCAGGTCAGAGTCAGTGCACTTAGGCAAGCGCAGCTGGCTCAGGGCTGAGTAAAGCCGGGTTTCCCAGCTCAGGGTCCAAATGGTTCTCGGTGGTCACCACTTGCTACCATGACTGCTTTATTCATAGTGATGGTGTCACACACTATCGCCATTTGTTGTTTAATAACATATTCTAGGCCCCTGGCCAAGAACTTTAGATGTCTTATCTCACTTCATTCTCAGAATCAGGGAAAAATATCATCATCCCATTTTACAGGTAAATAAATTGAGGCCTGGAGAGATGAAGTAAGGTAACTGAGGTCACTATTTTAGTAAGGGACTGCCATGATTTGAATGTGCCCGCCAAAACGCATGTTGAAAATAAATCCCCAAATCATAACCCAATGGTTCTTAGAGGTGGCACCAATGGAAGGTAACCGCAATTAAAGTCGTCAGGGGAGGGCCCCCATGATGGCATTAGTGGCTTTTTAAGAAGAGGAAGACAGACCTGCTGTGTCTCACCATGTGATGCCCTATGACCTGTGGTGATACAGCAGGAAGGGCCTCACCAGATGCAGCTAAATACACCTTTATTTATTTATTAAAGAGAGGGACAGTGAAACAGAATCAATTTTATTCTTCCTTTATTTTTCATGTAGCGCCCGTTGCTCCAACACTCAGTTGTGTACGTGGTACTGGGGTTCGAACTCAGGTCCTTGCGCATGCTAGGCAAGCGCTGTAACTGCTGAGCCACCACTCCAACCCCATAAACCTTTATTCTTTATAAATCGTGCAGTCTGTGGCATTGTTATACCAACAGATAGCAGACTCAGTCAGGGACAAAGCTGAAGCCCCAGCCTCATTGTCTTGGTGCCCATGATCATGACAGTAACAGTCCCTTAAGGGAGCCCTGAGTTCTCATGTTTATTGTGTTGCATCAGATGCCATGGACAGGCAGGGTGCTGTTATCCGTCCTCATATAGCTCTTGGTCCCAGTCATCTGAACTGGTTTAAGCTACGAAGGGAATGCATTAGCTCTTCTAGGAAATGCCCAGCTGGCTGCAAGCGGGGCTCCCCCAGAGGAGGTGTTTCTCATTATGTCCCTCTTAAATAGGTTCTCTCCGTGTACTGCGCTTCTGGAAATCTCTTTACATCCCTAGATCCAGCTCCATCCCAGGAGCTCAGCAATGGAGCTCTCCTTCCGTGTCCTCAATGGATCCTCCTGGGCCTCAAGTCCATCCTGAACCCATCCTGTGAAGGGGGACAGGAGGTGTGAATCTATGGAGGGCAGTCCCTCTGGGCGTCATCGCGCCATCCTTGCTCTCGGGGGAACAGGGAGGGCCAGGCTATCGGTTAAGCAGCCTGGCACCCTCTCCCCTCCATCTAGAGAAGTGCTCTTCTGTTTCCACACTGGGGCCTCTCAGAGCCTTTTAGGGCTGAAAACAGGCTGGCAGTGCCCAAATTGTCCAGAAAAATGGCATTCCACAATGCTTACTTCTTATCCAAAAGGGAAGTGAGGTTACAGATGCCAGAGAACTATGAAATGAACAATGATCATGGACTTACTAGGCTCCACCGCCTCCACTGTAACTCAATGGATTTGCAAATAATCCTGAGTTGGGTATCATCATGACAATGGTTTTCAGGTTAGGAAAAGTAGCAGAGAGAGGTGAAGTGACTCTTGAGGTTACACAGCTAGGAGGTGGTAAAGCCACATATTCAGCCCAAGCCTGTTCACTCCAAACATCTCCTTAGTAGTTCTCACGGGGCAGCACAAAGGTCACCATGGTGACTTTCCACCTTCCAGCAGCACAAGTCACATTCCGGTTTTCCGGCTCTCACTTCAAGGCCAGGCTTGCCTCCTGCCAGGGACAGGCTGCGATCGCCATGTGAGCAAGCAAAATATTGTTCTTAGTGGAGGTTTCCAGCTGATGCTGTCTTGGGGCCAGCCAGGCTGGTTCCAAGGATGCAAGAACAGACCCAGGACACTGGCCCTGGAAGCCTGGCAGGACAGTGGTGCCACTCCAGAGGCCAGCACCAGCAAGCTGAACCACCAGGATCAGGGGTCCACGGTGGGTTTCTCTCACCACATGGCAGTGGGTCAGGAGGGTGGATGCCATCGTTACCAGGCCCGCTCTGAACCCCTGCTCTGTCAGGAAGTCCCTCTCTCCAAACCAGAGATAATATGCCAGCTTTCCACAGCTGTGGTGAGGCTTAGACGCAAGAATCCAGAGAGAGGTAAAGCTAAGCTGCGCCCCAGAAACCCTGGAAGTGCTCAATTCTAATAAACGGCCTCTGTGACGGACAGACGCCTTTCGGCTTTTTCCTTGCTAAGGAAAACCTCATTTTGTTCAGGGTAGCAATCAGCCAGCCAGGCAGCAACTCCTGATTTGTCTAAGCCAGTGTTTCCCACCTTGCAATGAGTTTGCCCCTAGGGAAATTTCTGGAGACATTCTTGGTAGTCACAACTGCTACCGGTGTCCTGAGGCCAGGCATGCCACTCACCCACTACAACACATAGGGCAGCTTCACAGTAAAGAATGCCAGGCTAAGAAATGCTGGTTGAAGTTGGTCCTGGTCCCTGTTTTCCCAGCATCCCTTGCAGCTGGGGAGGCACCTTATGACCAGGAAATAGGCAATGTGGCCCAGGAGAGGGTAGGAGGTCATGGAGGGGCTGCTGGCAAAGCCCCTGCTCGCCTGATGGAAGGGAGAGTCGCTGCTTTCACGTCCCCTCCCTGCTTTCCTCTTCCCAGAACACGTCCATGACACCTGAAGTTGCAGGGGTCCCTGCAGTGGGCAGGCGTCCAGCCCCAAGAAAAGGTCAAGATCCTACTGGCTGGTCCTGCTCCTGCTCCAGTCAGAAAATCGCTCTGGGAGCCCCGACCCTTTGACTTCTCACCATTGAGAAAAATTAATTCCTACTTGTTTAAGTCATTGAAATTACATTATTTTCTGTTACTTATAAGCCAAATACAATCTTAACGGGTACAAAAGCAATGGACAAAAAGAAAAAAGTTCACATCATCTGGTAAATTTTTAAAGGACAAAGTGAAAGCCAAAATCCTCCCCATGGCCCACAAGGCCCCACATGGCCGCCCCACTTCCTCCTTCCCTGTGTTGCCCCGGCTGATCTTGGACACACGGCAGGGCCCAGTCCCAGAGCTCTCGGTCTCATGCACACTTACCTGTCCGGGGCTCACTACTCCTCCCTCCCTCTGCCACATCCCCAGAGTGTTCAACACTGAACACCCTGTGGGAAGCACTCGGAGGACAGAAACAGCCTTCCTTCATTTCAGTGTTTATTAATTCCACTTTTAAAATAAAATCTTCTTAAAAAATCTTATAAGTCCTTTCTAATAAATAATATACTTCTCACTTACAACCTTTTTTTGATTATACAGAAGAACCAAGTCTTTTTAAAGCAAACTGTGCCTAACTGCTGGCAGATTTTGAGGGGGAGTCCACTCAGGAGAGCCGCGGTGCCGGCAGAACACCAACCCTGGGCCCCTTCTTGGATGGCGTGTGGGCTCAGTAATTCACACCCCGCATGGCGGCCACTGTGCTGCCGAGGCGGCGAGGCAGGCCCTTGCTGACCTGTCTGTAATCCTCAGGCTTGGCCTTCAAGAGCATCCCGATGTTTTGGAGGGTGCGGGATGGCTGCAGGCCCAGGGCGTCCATCACGTTGATCAAATAGTCTATGGGTGGGAGGAGACGGAGTTAGCAGTGCAAGGGCAGAGCCCTGAAGGCCTCCCCCAGGCAAGAAAGGGAGAAGCCCAAGTCCCTAAATGCTGTGTACCTGCTGGGTACCTACGTAGGCAGGACTTTACTCAGAGGGCCCTTCCAACAGGGCTACGACTGAACTTGGCCTGAGTCAGACATTAAAAACGCAATGAACGTTTAATTGACCATTCCCACCTCCCATCACAGCCCCCACATCCTTTCAAAACCTGTGTGAAGGACAGAGAGGGGCCTCATCCAAAGCTCTAGGGACTCCTGGGGTCTTGGTCCTGACCTCACTGCAGCCCAGTATGCAGAAGACAAAGGGTCAGGAGACACATGGCCCAGTGGAGCAGCTACCATCATGGTGAAGAGAGGGGCAGTGTCTGGGGCTGTGCCCTGAAAACCCCAGACCAAGTTAATGAGAATGTCCAAGAGAGGACTCTAAGGTCCTGTAATTCTAAAAAGGAGCCCGAGTGATTCTAGCTGCCCAGCAACTTGGCTGGCACTGGCAGAATGGAGGAGAAAACCGTGTGCAGCCAGGTGTGAAGTCCTTCCACCTGCCAGTGCGTTAGGACCCATAAGGCAGCACAGGTACGAGGTCAGGTGGGACAAAGGACATGAAAGCACCTGGTGTGTCAGAGATGAACTGCAAATGGGTGCTGCCTCTCTCCTTCCTGGGCGGGCACAATCCAAATCTCAGGGAAGTCTTTGGAAGGTCAGCTTTGAAATTTCCTGCTTTGAAATAAGGGGAAGCAGCAGCATCTAGAATGTGCCTCATTACGTTCTGATCACTGTCTGGGTGCATCTCTTCTCCGTGTCTGGACACGAGCCTCGATCTTCCTTTGTCTTCTTTTGAGAAGGAGCAGGGCGGGCCCCTCGAGGGTGGCTGCTGCCCTGAAGCTGACTCATGTCCAACTCAGGAAGAGCTGCTTCCCAGGAAGGAAGCACAGCCAGGCACCTGCTCCTTCACCAGGTTACCCTTAAAACTGAGCTCCACTCAACCATACGCCAGAAGCTGTAAATTAGAAGCCCATGGTCTCCTGTGATGTTCGCTTGTTTGACCATCCATGTCCTCTGCTGCTTGTGCATATGCCTGACTTGAATGCCATCCAGGTAGACTGCACTGCTACAGACCTTACTCTCCCCCATCCTGCACCCCGACAGCCTCATGCACGGCTCACCCTCCTAGCCCTGGGCCTCCATCCCCTTACAGTGTAGCTCAATAAGCAAAGAACTCTCAATCTCCTGCATCACATCTCCTAGCACTGTGGCTGGCACATAGTAGGTGCTCAATTAATGCAGAATGAGTGAACCCATGAATCTGAGCTTAACAGGAAGGAGAAATAACAGACAACCAAAATCTAGGGGCAACCCCAAATCTCACTTCACTCACTAGATCTGGTGGGTTCTCTCCCCGGACTCCTGTCTGTACCAACAGGGAACACCAGACAGCACGTTGAACTTCCTCATCTCTCTTCTCTGAATGCTGTGGCCAGGAAAATGGCCAAAAAGCTAGCTTCTGCTCTGATAACTGCTGAGAGCTGACTTTGAAATGAGCAGGGTCAGGGAATGGAGACAGACAGACTCCAGCCCAGACTGCATCACTAACCACCAGGGACCCAAAAGATGGGACCTTGCTTCTATTTCTTATGCAGAAAAATGAGAGGCTGGAGTTGAGCCTGGCCCAGCTCTGCAGCTGCCCAAGTCAAAACTCTTGTTAGGTCCCCAGGAAGCTGATCTTTAAGGATCCTTCCCCCTCCTGACCACCCAAGACTGAAGCACAGGCAAGTCAATGGGAAGATTCCAGGAGGCTGGAGAGACTCCTCTGCCACCCACCAGCAGCATCCAGCAGTGAGCGCAGCTGGGAACAAGAGGCCATGGCCCTCTATTCTGACGGCCCACAGAGTAGCCCTAACTATGTGACCTCGTTATGCAAGAGCACCTACCTCACAAGATTGCATAAGATAATGCGAGTGCTTGGTTCAATGCCTGGCCTACCTGGTATGGGGTCAGAGCCTAGTAAATGTTAGTTAGTAACTATTGTGTCAATAGAGTAGCAGGCCGGGCAGGGCCAGGCTGCCTCGCTCACTCAGACTCATCTCCATCTCGCTGAAGCTACCCTTATCGACTCTCGACCTCAGGCTAATGAAGTCTGCATCTCTGGGGGTGGGGCCTGGAGAGTCTGCATTTTTAAGCAGCTTCCTAGCCAAATCCAGAACTGAAGTGAAGAGGAGACTTGGGATAAAATTCCTGGAGGGCGAGAGGGCAGGCTGCAAGCACTGTGCCCCCACCAGTGGCCCATGAGGACCCACCAACGTCAGTGGCCAGCTGCTTGGTTGAGTGTGGGGTCAGCTCTGGGATCTGAAGGATCACGTCACAGTAGGTCTGCATTGTGGCTCTGACGATGGAGCCCAGCCAGTTGTCAGCCACGTTGTCCAGCTCAGGCAGCTCGTCCCCTGGAAGAGGAAAGAAACACAGAACCCACTTGGGAAAATCCACCTCTTCTGGGTGACTTGGCCCATGACATGTGCTATGTGCACAAACATGCCACAGACCTATGGTCTCAGTGGGAAGGAAACAGAGGACAACGAAACCTTAGGTCAATTGGTATTGACTAAGTACAATGTGGGTTCAGAAAACAAAACTTCAGTCCCTACAGGCCTGGGAAGCAAGTCCAGCCATGCTGCAGTCAGAGAGAGACCTGATGAGAGGGGTGGCACAGGTGGGAGTGGGGAGGGGACCGACCAGCCTCCACCAGGAGCAGTGTAGAGGCGTCGTGTCGGACCTGAGACAGGCTCAAGGCCAACTCCACCTCTGAGAAGCTCAGTGTTGCTCAACTCTGAAACAGTGCTTATTTGCCATCTGTGCAGTACGGAGAGCAAGAGCCCTGACTTCCAGGGCTGTGGTCAGCAGTACAGACCACACGTGAGCCTCCCTGCATGGTTCCGAAACACACTTAGTGCTCGATCCGTGGCAGCTCGTGGTTCTAGAAGGATCACAGGGGACAATGGGAATGAACTGTGGCGGGAGGACGGCTGGGTCGTGGAGGGCGCCGTGAAACCATGTGGATCCCATATGGTAGAAGACAGGTTCCCAGTGGGCTGCGACGGGACAGGTCCATGCAGGGGACCCAATAGGCTGTGGTAGGGTAAAGTGGGAAATGGAGCAGCCATTCAGGCAAGAGATATGGGCCTGGCCACTGAGGGGGAAGGGGAACACAAGGAAAGGAAGAAGTGACAGCCACATTAAAAAAAAAAAAAAAAAAAAGAGTATGAAGCCCAAGTGTGGAAAAGATCACACTGAGAAGAGTAGGCAAAGAACCACACTACCCCCACTACGAAACGCAGCACGCGCAGGGCACCGGGTCTGGGGGATGAGCCTTTTCCACCAACGCCTGCACAGCACGAGGCAGGCAACGCAGGCAGGCCTGAATGAACACAGAGGACCACATACCTATGCCCGAGAGCTGTGCGGGAGGGATGGACGCTGAGCACTGCTCTGGTTTGGACCTGAAATGTCCCCCAAAGTGTTAAAGGCTTGATCCTCAATGCAGCAGGTTCAGAAATGGGGCCTTTGGAAAGTGACTGGATCATAAGGGCTGTGATCCACTGATGAATTCCTAATCTAACAGGCTCCTGGGAGGAGGTGGAAACTCAGGGGACACCTAGCTGGAGGAAGTGCGTGCTTGGGGGCATGCCCTTGACGGCTACATCGTGCCCCTGGCCTCCTCCTGTCTGCTTTCTGGCCACTACGAGGGGAGCAGCTTTCCTCTGCATGTGCTTCTGCCCCGATGTTCTGCCTTACCACAGGCCCTCAGTGATGCGGCCAAGTGATGGACCATGAACTGAAACCTCGGAAACTAAGCCAAAACCTGTCTTCCTTTATGCTGATTTTCTCAGGTGTTTTGTCACACTGACAGAAAACTAACACAACCATAGACACATGGATGAAAAGGAGAAATGGGAATGTGCAAGAGACCAAGGCCAGTGCGTTAGGAGACAATCCAGATGGAGGGGGACAAGCAGGCAGAAGTACCGTACTGGATGCAGAACTGCAAAAATCCTGGTTTACTGAGGATGTAATGGGCACAAGGCTGCTCTGGATGCTAGGACTGGTGCTGGCATCCCTGCCCTTTTCCCTCTCCAGCCAGGGCAGAACGGCACACAAGTCCGTACTACAGCAAAGGCGTATTCAAAAACTAACAGGTGTCAGGTCTCAGTGGTGCATGCCTGTAATCCCGGTGACTCAAGAGGCTGAGGCAGAAGGACCCCAAATTCAAGGCCAGTTCAGCAACTTGGCAAAGCCCTGTCTCAAAATAAATTGAAAAGGGCTGGGGATGTGGCTCAGTAGTAAAGTGCCCCTGGGTTCAATCCTCACTACTTTACAAAAGAGAGATTTACAGGAGCACAGAATTGGCAACTAACACCTCTGCTTCAGGCTGCTGAGGATGACAGAGGCAAATGGGCCGTGTCCCAAATGCACATGAGGAAAGAGAGCATTCTAAACACAGGCACTGATGTTTCTTTAAAAGTGCCCAAGACGACAAAATGCATCCTTCCTGTGAAAAGGATGTGTACATGTGTACAGAGAAAAATGCACAGAACAGTCCCTAAAACATTGTTACCGTGATCATCTAGTCCTTCTGTGTGACCAGAATGTGAACGTGGGCACAGGGGAGGCAGAAAGCGGGTGGGAAGGTGACTGTCCCAGGGTACAAGTGCCTAGAGGATCAGGAATCGAAAGTGAAAAGAACAAAAAGAAAAGAAATCTCCAGAAGGAAGAGGCACCGAAGGCTCAGCGGGTGGAGAGCGGGCTCAGCAACACGTTAGTTTTTGCTCTTGATTTGGGAATGGTCTGGCCAGTCACCTTAGTTCAGATCGGCCCCAGGTGGCCTCTACCCCAGCCACTCCTTGCAGGGTCGGCTCTCCCCAGTGAGGGTGGGCACTTTTGTGGCTCCACCCCCAGCAGCAGCAGCAGCGGCAGAAGATTGTACACCTGCCACAGATGAACACTGACAAGGCTCTCCAAAGCCTGAACCCCAGAACAGGAGCCACCTCCTGTGGCACCCAGTCTAGGCCTACAGTGAGTGGGTGAGCCTCCACAAGGCGTGGCACCTACACTGCAGCACTTTCATCCTCAGACCGGACCTCAACTCCTGCCGCCAAGGGACCACTCCTCCACTGCCAGCCAGCATTTGATTAGGCCATTCAGGAAGAGGACACAACAAGGACACATCCTGCAGGTGACTGCTAACCCGGGGTGGGGGTGGGGGGTGGGGGGGGTTGGGGGGTGGGGACACCACACGACGGGGGACGGGGACAGACGATGGACGGGACACACCCTTAAGAGAGTTTAACTTTCCCAAAGTTCAATTTCCTTGTGGGCAAACACCGTTTGTAAATGTTTTGAAACCCTCCGTTGCCTCTCTTGGAAAAAGCCATTTACCTAAGCCGAAAAGTTCCTACTTGCTGTTCAGATGGATCTTACAATCTAGAAATCACCAGATTGTATACGAAAGTTCACTGTATAATAGAAAATTTCTGGGGGCTGGAGAGGTGGATCAGCAGCATAGCACTTGCCTGGTAAGTGAGGACCTGAATTTGAACCCCAGCACCACGTACACAACTAAGAGGAAAAACAAAAAAACAGATGGAAAAAAAATCTGACTCTCTCTCTCTTTAAAAAGGAAGAAAGAATGAAAGGAAACATCCATAATAGAATGTTGAGAAAGAGAGAAAAGAAATTCTCAGACTGGCTATTGTTGACGTTGTTTTCAACCACAGCTGAGATCTACTTGGTGGTTGAGCCATCGGAGCAATGCCCAGCCCAGTGCCCAGCCCAGTAAACAGCTCCCAAACTGGTGAACGAATGAGTAAGTGAATGGATGAGTGTAAACAATCACATGCTTCTGTACCCTCTCGTGTGTGGTTGTGTGTGTGTGTGTGTGTGTGTGTGGTGCTGGGATGGATGCCCCTCCACGTCTATTCTAGTAGAATCAGAAGTAACTATGTCCTTCCTGTGATGAAGCAGACAGTATACACAGCACCACCAGTTTCCTGCCAAGGAATCGGAACCAGCATTCAATCCTTACCAACAACACACACATCACGGAACATTTGTAAGTGAAATAATAAGATGACGCTAGTGAAAAACCTGAGAGGGAGAGAAAAGAAGGGGCCACTTCTAAAACTGGCCTTTGAGTACCTGTGGCTCCACTCAGCTGTGAAATTCCTATGAAAACATGTTTATGTGTTGTTTATTTTAAAAACATATTAAGGGGGCTGGAGAGGTGGCTCAGCAACAGGTGGCTATGGGGCAGGTCTGGGATGGCCTTGTGCTCAGCCCTGCAGTCTCTCCCCACGTGCAGCCCCTTCAGCGTGCTCTCTAGTTGAGGGCTGAGAGGAATCTTCTGCGATTCACCCATGTCATTATGTGCGGCCGTAGCTCATTTATTTTTAATGCTGTGCGCTCTTTCATGTGTGACCATATCATAACGTATGTACTCATTTTAACAATGATGGGCATGTGGGTAGCTTCCCGACTGGGCTGCTACCACGTTATTATTAAGATCCTTATAGATGTATGTGAGGCCACAGGAAAGAGGTTCCAGGATCTGATCTAAAAATAAAACCTGAAGGGCCAAAGGGTAAAGAAACACTTTGCCTCTTCTTAGAAATACCAGGCTATTTCCAAGTGGTGGATCAAAGTTCTCTGGACTTTTCTTCCTGCATTTATATTCAGTCATTTTTAAAGCAGAATCACACTGCATGTAGATCTTACACCTGTTCTTCTTACTCAATACGCTGAACTTTCCAAATCATTAAATATTCTCTTATAATATTTTAATGGCTGTACAGCATTTCACTATATGAATGTACTAAAAAAAATGTAAGTTCATATCTAAAGTTTCTTGTAATGCCTCACTGTTTTGCTTTCGTAAACAATGCTGGGGTGAACGCTCATGTTTACACTCATGATTATTTTATTTATTTGTTCCTTATTTTTATTGGCAGATTAGAATTATACACAATGATGAGATTTAGTTGTTACATATTTGTTTATGCACTCATGACTATTTTATTAGCAAAATTAATCCCGCAGTAGAATTCCTGACCTAAAAGGTAAGCACATCCTTAAGACTTCTGATGTTATGTCAGACAGCCCTCCAGGAATTCAAATTGCACAACGTAAACTGTTCTCCTTCTCTATCACCAGTAATAAAGGTAGTCACTTTCCTGTGCATTCGGCATTCTCTCAGTGTCTGTGGGACAATTCCAAGAACCCCAGATACCAAGATCCACAGATACTCAAGTCCCTTATATGAAAGGATGTAGTATTTGCATATAATTTCCACTATTCTTCCTGTATACATTTTTTTTAAGAGAGAGAGAGTGAGGGTGAGAGAGAGAGAATCAATTTTATTTAGTTTTCATGTGGCTTTCGTTGCTCCTACACTTCGTTGTGCTGGGGTTTGAACCCGTGTCCTCATGCATGCCATGCAAGCACTGTAAGCACTCACCATCGCCCCAGCCCCCCTTCCTGTATACTTTAAATCATCTCTAGATTATAGCACCTAATACAATGAAAACGCTCTACGCATTTTGTCACGCTGTATTATTTAGGGAGTAATGACAAGGACAAAAATCTACACATTTAGTACAGACGAGGTGTTTTTTGGCCTGAATCCACGGATGCAGAACTCAGATTCTAAGGACCAATTGTATACAGTTTGATCAGTTGTAAACTCATAAACCCCACTTTCAGATGCAGTTATTTGAAGATTAATGAAATTAAACATATCTTCGTTTTTTTTAGGTTATGTGAATGCCTCAGTGCATAATCATTACATATTTTATGCCAAAGTTTTTTGCAAGAAAGTAGGGTGTGACCATTATATGAAGCCTTTTTTCTTTTTTGAATTGCTGGTATTACTTAAAAGTCATTGTTTTCTCAATAGCCGACCTTTGTTGTAGTATTAGGATGCACAAAATACTTGTGAATGTGCTAATGTGGCAGTGAAACACAGTGCCTGTTTTCTGTGGGGTATCCATCTGTGTCTTACTGATCTGTAAGACCATTTATAAAATAAGAATATTAACCACCATTGGTTACATACGCTATTTCTTCTAGCTTGTCATCTACCTTTTAATTTCCTTTACAATTTCTATTTCATTTCCAAAGGTCTTCCATTCCCTACCCTTACGATTACACATACTATTGTCCCATATTTTAGCTTTGCAAGTTTCACATTTTAAATTTGAACTGCACCCAGGTTCAAACCCTAGCACCACATATACAACTAGGCAGAGAAAAAATAAACAGGTCAATTTGAACTGCAAATACTAATCCTTTTAAAAACTATGAATATCTTTTATGTTTATGACCCTATGAAACCTAAGGAAGTTTCATTTGTATCATTTTTGGAAACGATTTACAGACATGTGACAACAGTGTCTATTCTCTGTGGGATACAAAGCAGGTGTGCTGATTATCAAGCATAATAACTATCCTGCTCGAGTCTTCTTTTCATCCTCATTAAGCTTTCTATTTGATGTGACAAAGCCTAAAGGAGAGATTTTCTCCATAAGTAGTGGTGTTGTCAAATTCTCATCATATGTCTGATGAAATACGCATTTGCACGTGGATGCATGTGTACACACACACACACACACACACACACACACACACAAACGTTTCTCATTAGTTTTTTGTTTTGTTTTGTTTTGTTTTGTTTTGCTTTTGTACCAGGCACTGAGCCCAGAGGTGCTTAACCACTGAGGTACATCCTTAGCCCTTTGTAATTTTTATTTTGAACAAGGCCTCGCTAAGTTGCAGAGGCTGGTTCTGAACTTTAGATCCTCGTGCCTCAGCCTCCAGAGATGCTGGGATTAGAGGTGTGCACCACCACACCCAAGGGTATGTGATTACTGTAGGTTCACCAAAGGATTCAACTTTTATCAACATGTAAGAATTTCTCATCTCCTGCCTTTTGATTTGAATCCAACTTCTTTTAATAGCAATGCAATCACCCTGCTTTCTTTTTATTTGCATTTATGTGGGATATTTTCTGGCATTCCTCAATTTTTAACCTTTCGGGGTGATTTTATGTTCAGCATGGCAACTTCCTATGAGCTGATGAATCTTCTACATACCAGGTGTTTTTTTCTTTGCTTGACCTCACAGGGGAGGCCTAGAATGTCCAACATTAGATATTAGGATGATTTTTTGATCAAGTACATGATCCCTGTTCAAATCTGTCAGGCCCAAATAACAGAAAAGAAGGATTTGAATTGTTATATTTTTGTCTTGTCAGTTTATTGACTAGGGAGCCTTGGGGAGTCAGCAGCAAGCTATGGGCAGAGATGTCTGGATAGGAAACACTGCCTCTACAATGAAGAGCTGATTTGACCTAACGAACAAATCTGAGGTGGCACTTTACATGGCATAAGGCCCACATGTCAGAGTGGAGACAGTGTGAGGCTCAGCAGGATCCCTGCTCAGCACTGGTGGGTTCACCACGGGAGACCCTGCAGTCCTCCCAGGGACACTCTGCCTACAGTCCTTTTCCTAACCAGCCTGGCCAGAGCTCTGCCCTGCTGATGGGCCTCAGAGGGAGCAACAGGTGGCTGGATCTTTTTTAGTCCCCACTGTACGTTTTGACTACTTCAGAGGGAGTTAGGAAAGATGCATTTGCTGAGGAGTGAGGGTGTTAAAAATGAGCTTTCAGGACTAGAGCAATGGCTGGGCGGTTATGTGTTTGACTGGAATGCGCAAGGACGCAGGTTTGAACCCCAGCACCACATACATAACAAAGTGTCCAACCAACAAAAGCCACATGAAAAACTAAATAAAACTGATTCTTTCTCTCTCTCTTAAAAAAAAAGAAAAGAATCTCTAAATCACACCTTGTGCCCATGCTCCCTTGGCAACAGATGTCACAGCTTCCTGATCCTCTCTTACCTTGCTCAGGAGGAAATGGTAGCTTTCCAGCATGCAAGGCCAGCTCTAAGGCAGAGTCCTCCTGAGTCACAAATGGCTCAAGATTCAGGGGTAGGGACATGATGTATTGCCCGATCTGAAACAAAAGAAAGCACTTTTAGCCCGACACTGACGCATACAGGTAATTACTTACGTGGGATATTCGTGCAAAGGCAACAGCAGAAACACAAAATAGCCAGACCCGGGTGAGCACCAGTGTGTGGTAATACAAGTTATGGCAACACCCTAAAAAAACATCAGTGGCAGTTTGCATGAGATTGCAGATTCATCCTTCTCAGCCCTGGCCCTGATATTCTGGAAGGCATTCAACACAATCCACCACCAAGGAGGTGACGGAAACCAGGGAGCTCTGTAAAACATAAAGCACTGGGTGGATGCGAGTTCTTCTTCCTGCGCATAAGGAAAATCCAGAAAGATGCTAACGCCAACAAGTGCCTGGCCAAACAGGAATTCAGAGCCTGCCTTCCGCTCTCACGTCTGGCTCGCTCCCGCACAGATGACTTAACCTGGGCAAGGAAGGAATTCTGTTTGAAACGGCTATTTATAATGATAAATTCATTTGAGAGAAATACGTAGTGTTTATAACACAAGCTAGAAGGTAAGGATTGACAAAACCTTCTTGGCTGACAGGGATTCACAAAAGGTCAGGTTGTAAGGCCTTTGGGACAAGTCCACAATTAACAGAGCAGTTAGATGTTTGTCAGATATACACGTGACAGCTATCATGGGTATAGCTGAGGCACCTATTTTTATAACAACTCATAACTGTCTTGTGTTTTAAATAAGTTTATGTTTTATCTCAAAATAAGGTTCATTTGGGGGTTATAACAATATTTTTTTTTTTTTTGAGAAAGGTCTTTGGAGATAACTGTTGCTTTTTTTTGTGATATTCTATGACATTTACCTCACCAATACTTAATTCCACAAGCTACAAATCAGAGGACTTTAATGAAAGATCTTATCCACACTTACACAGTGTTTCTCAGAGTGCAGAGTCCAGAATTTAATGCAGAATCCAAAATCTGCCCAACCCAGAGGACTCTGGGATGATTCCACCCTTGTTTCCCACCATTTTTAACTTGGTCTAAACATCCAGTGGTCTATAAGGCTGATAAAAAATTCTTAGCTTGGTCTCCCTCTAAGGAGATGGTAAAATCAATGGCATTCTTTTCTTTATTTTCATTCATTTACTTAGTATGATCTCTCAAACTGGGCAAGTGGCGGCTTACTCACTAAAATAACCGCCACTGTATATTTCAGCTTGAAAATGGATGCGAATCCACCTTTTTTCCAGTAAGGCTGGGGAAGGGAAGGATGCTACTTTCTGGTGATAAAGTTTCCTCCTCCTAATTCCATTCAACGAACACTTCCTGAGCACTTCTGTGTTAAAAAACCCAGGCCTGTTTCTGTGTTTGGCACATATCATCTGTAGTCATATAACCTTTTGGTTAAATACATGGGCCCAGCTTTATTTGAAATAAAGTGTCATATTACTATACTGGGTATATATATTGTTTTAGAACTTCCAAGGTCTTTCCTCATGTTTCACCCCTTTATAATGCTCACGTGGTTTTTTTTGAGAGTGGGGATCAGAGTAGATCACCAACAAGGACAAGGGTCATTTAGGCCCCAAATTTCAATAATCTGACATCTCAAACTTCAGTCAACTGGTCTTAGATTGTGGGGACAGCCATAGTTCCCAGACAGATCCCATGGCTCCAGGGTTCTCTTGGGACTCCTGCCACTATTTATTCTTTGGAAATCGATGTAGAAGTGGGTGCATATCATCATGCCTGTGGATACTTACCTACTATTCTCACATATTCATTAAACTATCCTGCTTGGGTAAACTCCATGACTTGGGGTAAAATCAAAATCTCTGTGATCAGACAGGCTTGGGTTTGAGTCCAGCTCTACTACCATGTGACCTTGCTGATGTGAGGATGACCTGAGACTGAGTTCAGAAGCTGCTGATGGTGAAATCAGTTCTGTGTGATTCGCACGCAGGGCACCTGGTACCCCAGCAAAGTGCACACTGGGAAAGAGGCCACTGGACACAACTGAGACTGTGCACTGTCTCGCTGCACTGCTGGCACTCGGTGCTTAGTCAATAGCGTTCCTTTCCTGCTTCTGGGGACGATGATCTCTCCACTCAGGAGGGTCACAGGGAGGAAAGGGCCTTTGCCTGGAGACTCATCTCAGCTTCATTACTTCTCTATACTTCCGTTTCTTCAACCTTTAAACCAACTCCACCTCTCAGGCCCCCTCCAGCAACATCACTTTCCAAATCAATTTAGATCATAATGTTATTGTCCCAATTCTTAAAATAGGATGATTCCTGCTGGTTGTAAAGACCAACCCACGGCTAGTTTCATCAGTCCTGGGTGGCAGGCAGTGCCCTGGAAAACAGAAGGAAAATGACTGCCACTGAGCTCATTGCCATCCTCCCCACTGCTGGCCAGTGAACTGCCACTCACTTCTATTGCTACAGCACGCACTTCTCAAGGTCCTGTATATCTACTACAACTAGGTCACGACTTACGTAAGGGTTGGGTCCTAAGGTAAGAGCATACGGCACAATCACCCTCAATACCCCAGGAATCTCCCCCCGAGTGAGGTATATATGACTTGGGTGTACCACTCATGTATAGTCCATCTTGTACACGCTGACATTTAAGAGCAACCGAGCTAGGCTGCAGGCAGGAATGGAAAGAAAGACCATACGCAGATGAACAGGGTGACTATCCACTTCCAGAGGTGAATAAGGAAGCAGGAAAAGGATTCCAAGTGCCCCTGCTCCCCTGAAGGTTTACTCTGTTCTCTTTTAACATTAAGCTTCAACAACTACCATTCTTCTTAAGAGATGTGTTAGACACGAAAGCACTCAGCACAGAGCCTGGCACGGAGCAGGTGCTCACTAAAAGTTTGCTGAACTTGAATTCAGAACCACGTACACGCTGCTCTTCCGAAAGACAATACAGAGAAATTTGACCACCTGCTCCTTCGTTTCCCAAGTCCTAATTTCTTATGGGACTCTCAAATCTAAAGGCATTACGGAATGGCCAATCTCATACTGGGAGAGATGAGGAAGGGGTAAGAATGTCTTAGGGTCTGAAATCGCTATGTGGCTCTGCTACATTCACTTAAAGTGCAAGATCTGGACATAGACTATCCCAAGACAAGGGTGTGGACAGCACCAATGGGGCAGTGACTACTTTACCTAGAAGGGCCAGAATCAAAAAACAAGGTGAGGACACCCTGGAGAAGCACCCGAAGCTCTTACGTTGCTGATATACTCCAGAGGGGTGAGACTGAAGGCAGGCAGGTCGTCTGTCAGGGTCTCCCCGATGCCAGCTGTAGTCCAGCTCTAGGGCAGGAAGGAGAGGATGCAATCAATACCGCAACCAGGTGACCCGGAAACACTGCACAAAGGTGCCCAAAAAAGTGGCCTGTCCCAAAGGCATCATCGGTGGTCAGAGCTGACCTGTGGACCTACCATAACACAGCAGGCCAAGATTTCTCTCCTTTAAATCTCCTTAAATATCACAGAGAAAGTAATCATTTTTCTCTCTGCATTCCTACAGATCCACACAGCAGGAATATCCACCTCTCAGCCCAACTACTGGGTGGGCACGGCGCCGTTTCACCTCACTGGGCTTGTGACATGAGAGGCAGACACCCTCGGATCTGAGTTTCTCCACATGGTGAGGTCAGTATGCAGAAAGTCGTTGGATGCAGGCAGCCCCTACCTAACCTTGAGCCTTAGCACTCTGAGAAGGACGGGACCCCCATGCTCCTTCTCAGGCACCAAGTGAAAATCCTTCATCTTGGGAGGGAGGCTCAGAAGTCCCTGTGTTGCAGGCTTAGCCTAAGAGCACTCCCAAAACCACTCTGCCTCAGTTAAAGTTTCTGCTTGTATTGTTTTTTATTGTTGTGGGGTTTTTTTTGTTTTTTTTTTTTTTTTTCAGAAAGAACCAACTTATTTTTTTAATCTGGCCTTTGTTTCTCTGACATTTAGTTGGGTATGTGGTGCTGGGGTTTGAACCTGGGTCCTCATGCATTCTAGGTAAGAGTTCCAACCACTGAGCCACCGCTCTAATCCCCTGCTTCTGGTTCTATTTCTCAACTGTCTCGAACTCAGAGGAAAAGGGAAAGGATGGAGCCTCCAAGCCTCAGCAGCTGCCCTTTGTCCTCTCTGTGACCCTATTAGAGAAGGACCTCAGCACCAACACACGGCCAGCCATTTACAGTGGAAACGTGTCTGATGTCACTGCATGAGCTTCTCAACATCCCATAGGTGGGTGAACCACCGCACACACAGGCTTATGGACTTCATTTGGCACCCCATTCACCTGCAACTCTGGCCTCTCAGCTCCCACCTGGGCTGCCCTAAAGCCAGCCTAGAAAACAGGTCCTCTCCTGGCTGGCCTCTGGGAGTGACTCCTGAGGTCACCACGTAGCTGCTTTCAGCCACCTGATGCCTGATCCGGTTGCTTGATCCTTTAAGCAGCATTCCGGGAATGGAGTGACCATGTTCCCCCCACCCCCACCGGGCTCCCAGCCCAGGCTGAGCCTCAGCAGGCCTCCCTCTAGGCCAACTCCATTACTCCATCTGGTTTCCTTTTCTTTCCAGGGAGTTCTTGTCTTCCTCGCCCCTTCAGTTTTCTAGACTCTCAACCCACTGGGAAGGAACTCTAACCGTTCCCACTTAAAAGGAATCTGAGGTGCGGGGTCTTGAGCTAAGCTTGGTGGAACTGATACAAAGAAATCTAAGACTTGTCCTGGTCTTCAGAAGTTCCTTGGAGAAGCAAGACCCCCCACCCCTGGCACTTCCACCGTGCCTACCCCCACCCTCCCATCCTGTCCTCTCCTCTCCCCTGTGCACACATACATGCAGGTGTCCATGAGTGACAGATGCACTACCTCTATAGTAAGAGCTCAGGGTGATTAGAGAAGAGGCGGTCACATGATGCAGATGGTGCACTGAGGCCGAAATAAGGGTGGAAGGAGAGCCAGGCATGGTGGCACACGCCTGTTAAGGAGAACACCAGGCTAGGAAAAGGTATTATCTCCAATACATAAACCACATGGGAAAGAAGAGAGAGAGGGGAGGAGTGAGGGAAGAGACACAGGCAGGAGAGAGAAGGGAAACCTATAGTTCAAGAGGCACAAAAGACATCTCAGTCAATCCCACAGTGCAGGACTCCAGGTCCTGAGTCAGTTAAAAAGAACTATCACATTCTTGAGAGCCGGGAATGTGAACACCGATGGGTGACACGAAGGTGACCACAGCATTTGACTGTTCTTAGAGTCCGTGTACCCTGGATAACAGGTGTGTATGAAATAGGTTGGCCAGGAGCTGGCCCTTGCTGAAGCAGGGCGATGAGTGTACAGAGTTCCTTACATGCCTCTCTCAAATTTCTCATGCATGTGAAAATTCCCCACCAGACAGGCCTGGGGAGTGCAGGTGGCGGAAGCTTTGAGCGACAGCATCAGAGCAATGCTGTGCGGAGCCTGATGCAGCAGCGCTGAGGGGACAGGGACACAGAGGCAGATGAAAGGCTCAGAACAGCCCGGTGACAGTGAGAAGCTCAACAGAGCAGTGGCCGTGGAAAGAGGCGGGAGACACTCAGCAAAGGAGAGACCGGTAACCTTTGGGGGTCACTGCAAAGAGGGGCAAAGTGAGGGAGCGGAGATGCAGCCAGGCAGGGAGACCAAGCAGGGCAGGACAATGGCCCTGGAAGACCATCGGTGACACCACAGGGCAGGATGGGAGCAAGGACTAATGACTGCCGTCCACCAGAAAGGCCTCTGAGCGGGGGCAGCAGGAGCAAGTCAGCACGGGACCAGGCACAGTAGAAAAGGAAAGAATAGAGTGGAAAAGAAGTCTGGGAAGGGGCACCACAGAGTGGCTGGAGTCAGGGAGAGGCTTCCCCAGCAGGCAGGAAGGCCCTTGAGGGGGGCGACAGGGAAATGCCATAGGTCATTTTTTAATTGTTCAATATTTATGTAAAATGTCCTTCAAACAGGCTTTTCTATCCATCTGTCACCAGGTGACACAGATGAATGTCAATGATCTATTCTGAAACTGGATACGGTGTTGGTTTATAGTCTCACGATACAATAGGGCAATGCAATTTACCAGCAAATGGTAAAAGCAAACATCTAATGAGCAAGGCTTAGTTTTCACATCCTCGGGCCCAAGTGTTTGCCTTTTTTTGTGTGCTGTGTGCTGGCTCTTAGGGAACTCCTAATCTCCAAAGCGGCCGGGCCCGTTCCCAGTGGCCGGGTGTTGGTAAAGCCTGGAGGTGAGGTCCCAGCAACCAAAGACCGAATCACAACAGTGCACTCTGGAATGCAGAAGTGGAGGCCAGAGGACAGGTGGGAGCACGAAACCTGCTGAAATGTAGAACAAGGACCAAATAACTGGGAGAATTAGTTTCAGAACAGAAGGTCTTACGCTTTGAGAAAATAAAAACAAAAGCAACCAAGTCTGGAGGCAGAGGAGGGGAGATGAGTGATACGAGGAATGCTAATCCCTTCGATGCTTTGGAGATGTGAGTCAAAACCAGTACCTGTCTGGAATGGAAACACGATTAATAAAAAGTAATGACTCCAATCTCTTCAGAGTTCTCATCATCTGTTTTCTTAACCATGCAGAGATCTTGGAGGAGCTAAATCTTTTGTGATTAAAAAAACAATGATTTCAAATTCAACAATTTCATTGGTTTCTCTTTCTTCCTATTAAGTTCAAATAAAACTTATATTGTACATGTTTTGCTTTTTAACAATTAGCATGTGTAGCATAGCTCCATTTCTTTCTGTGGATCTACCTGAGTCTATCTGGTCAGTCTTTAACGCGTGTACAAGTAGGGTGAAGAGAAGTCCAGACTGCTAGATCATTTCTAGATGGAATTTCTTTGTACTTTCCTATATTGCTTGAGCTTCTGAAAACAAATATATGCATGATTTTTATTTTAAAAAATTGACTATGTCATTTATGTTAAAAATAAGAATCAGAAGAAAATTATCACTCATTAATAAGCATGTACTCTGTGGCTGGTGCTATGCTAAATTCTATCTTATATGAAACCACATTTAGTCCTCACCAATCTATATGGGAGAACTACTGTACCCTCATGGTAAAGATGAGATGGAGGCCTCAGAAGAATGAATAACCTCAGGCTTGCGATGCAAGGAGGCCACAGTACGAGGCCCTGCCACGGCAAAGCCGCCTGTCATCCACACCATGCCTGCTACAGCCCTCCTCTTGGTGCACCTCCCCTTCAGTGCTAGAAATGCAAAATGTGATCAGGTAGACCCCGTGGCACCCTGTGAAAACCACAGAACCTTGCAGGCAGACAGAACTTTATAAACATGTAGTTAAATGGAGCCATTTTATTCATGGCAATTCTAGTACACAGGTGATGAGGTGTGACTAGGTCTTGCAGTGGCCCTTGGCTGCTGCCCTCATATGCTTTCTAGAGGGCAGCAGAAGGCAAAGAATTCGTGCTTCCTCAAAGGTCCTCCTAGGCATTAAAGGCCCAGAACTTGTCTTTCAGAAGAGTGGAATCCTTTAGGAGGCTGCGAAGCGTAGGGCTGTCCCACCCCATCATCCAAGAGCAAAGTAGCAAGATCTGGACTGAGGGGCAGGAGACAAAGCAAGGGGAGTATATATGGCTGCCAGGCGATGCCTCCAACCACAGAAGAGAAGAGAGGGCATGATGAGAAGAGGATGGTGCAAAGACTCCAAAAACAGCCAGACAGCAGCGGAATCAGGACAGAAAGTAGCAGAACCCTCCCAGGCCTCCTCAAACACGAGATCAAACCAGGTAAGGCGGGCTGGAGCAGTGGCTCGGTAGTAGTGTGCTTGCCCGGTTTGTGTAAGGACCCAAGTTCTACTCCAGCACCACATACAGAACCAAGCGTTGGAAAAATTAAGACCAGATGAAAAAATTAATAAAATCAATTCTTTCTTTAAAAAAAAAAAAATCTGATAAGGCATTCTCCCAAGCAAAGCCCCAGAACCAAGTCTCTGGAAACGCTCCTGTGGCATGAAAATAACCCAACCTCAAGAGACCGCCAGCCCCTATGACCTGGCCTGACCCATGCAGTAGCACCATTTCCTTCCTTCCCCGAGAAGTAGGCTGTGCTTTCTAAGTGGGGAATAAGAATCAAGCCATCTTAGTAATCCTAGAAAATGTCCCGCAAATAAAGCATCCGAATCACTACAATTAAGGTAAGAAATCCACGCCTAGGCAAGGTGCAATGGCGCACCCCTGTAATCCCAAGAACTGTGGAGACTCAGGCAGGAAGACTGCAAGTTTAAGGCCAGCCTGAGCAGCTTAGTGGGACCCTGTCTCAAAATAAAAAACTTAAGGATAAAACAAAAAAGGACTGGGGATGTGACTCGGTAGTAGAGTTCCGCTGGGTTTCAATTCCCAGCACTACAAAAAAAATTAATAAATAAAAGAAATTCATGACCAAGCCATGAACTGAAATGACAAAGTGACTCTCTGAAGCCTAGGACCATCAAAGCAGGATCCTGGAAGCATGTGGGGAGGGGAGGGTTAAGGCTGCACTTAAGTGTGCTTGAGCGGGAGGCAGGACCTGAGGGGAAATCACTGCAGTCAGGGAAACTCACGTCCATCTTGGAAACGAGTAGAAGCTGCTGTTTGATACGCAGGAAAACGGAATCGAACGCCAGCTGGTGGGCCTGCTGGTTAAGCCGAGTCAGGGCTGCCCGAGATGCGGCCAGCAGGTTGTGATTACTGGACCCTTTTTCCTTAGACAAGAAAATAGGTACTCTGTTAGGCCCTGAATCCAACCAAGGTATCAGCTACACATGCTGAAAAATCACTGAATGGAAAATAGTGAAAGGGGTTCTATGCAGTACCTGAGCCTGGCTGTGCCCCAGGACCCCTGGGAAACAAGCTGAATGATATTCACAAACTCCAGCCCAGAATACTCAATCAGTCTTCCAGGGCTGGAGTCCTGGAATCTAAATTTTTCATTCACTTTCCTAGGTGATACTGATGCATTTGGGCTAATAGGAGTTCATGGATGGCAGTTTAGGAAAATGTAACCTGTGACCATCCCTCAGGAATGGGAGGGGGGAGAAGGATCAGAAGCTTTGCACTTAAACAAGAGTGACAGAACCCTGATTCCCAGGGAGGGCAGGTCAATTACACTTGGCTGAAAGCCACGTTACATACAACCCATGTGAGTCCCAAGGAATTCCAAACAGCCTGAGAAAATACACAGATGGAAAATGTAACCTTAGCTTTGCTATTATAAACGAACTGATTGCAACAGACATGAATCAGATTAGTAATAAAGATAAACAGAGCCGCTCTAACCTAACCTCAGAAGCACGGATGGATGAGCTTGCAGCACTGCTTTAAGAAGCGTGCTTGTCAGGCTCAAGTGCAGCCAGTTGGCAGGCCAAGGTGGCAGAGAGATAGGGAGACCCTGGGAGGGTGACATTGGAGCCTCAGATGTGCCCAGCCTCACTGTGCAGTTCAGCCAGAGCTCTAGGCTGGTCAGGAACTGGAAATTGCCTCTAGTGGTACAGGAATAGCAACATCTCCTCCAACACAGCGAGGGTCAAACCAGATTGGGGAAGTGAAGCAGAGTTCTGGAACCAATGACTACTGCCCTCTTACAACCCGGGGGGCCAATCCCGGGAAACTGTGTGACTCATCCCAATTGCTGGGAAGTTCTCCCATCTCTGAATCCAGGAGCTACAAAGCATGAAGTTAAAGGGAGTTCTATGGCAGAAAACTAAGATTTCAAAGAAAAAAATGAGGAAGGGATGTTTATCTCCAAGTCCTCCAGATTCCTTGTGGCGGAACTCACATTAGAGCAGGTCCCTGGTGTCTGTTCGGCCCTCCCCTAGGGAAGCAGTGACTTCTCCTGCTGATTTGGGGTGCTCTTTTATGAGTTTGGACCATCTGCACATATGGTTCCATCTCCAGTAAATGGGGACTGTGCCTGAACAGGGGCCAGGGGCTCCCAGCTCCATCCATCCTGCGGACAAGTCTAGTCTGGAGGGAAATACAGCAAGCCCCTCTGGCTGCAGGTCTAGAGCCATTTTTTTCCAGCCTGGCTTTTACCAGTAATACAGATCCATCTATCCAGTTCCCACAACAGGATCTCAGTGGTTTCAATCTAGTTTAGTCTGTTAGCTTCTTAAAACCCCAACATAAATGAGAAAGGGAAGTGGTGGCAGGACACATGGAGCGCCAGAGAGCCTGGGACCTAGAGAAGGCCAAGACAGGAGTGCCGTCTGCGTGGTCTCCTACCTTGAGGGTATAGAGAGTCTCCATTAAGCTGGCGTATTCGGCAGGGCTATCTTTCTGGAGGTAATTATATTCCTGCCATGGGTTCTTGGCAGAGCTCTTCTTGTCTGTCAAGATGCTATCCTGAAAACCAGCCAGGCTTCGAGGGCTGTAGGAGTCAGACAGATACTTCCCTGCTGTGGACAAAATCCTGTAATGAAAGTGATGACCATTATGCCCTGGGCTATTTGGATGGAGCTTTTTTCCCCTGGGCTGTAAGCCTGCTCCTTTCTAAACCACAAGATATGCTCATGAGGCAGGTGGAATTGAGGTCAGATTCGTAATGGAATGAAGACATCCTTCATCATTTAGGAGGGAGCCAGACCTCAGGTGCACAATAAAAACCAGGTGTTTCTATTTCTCACTTAGCACCTATGCCACTAGAAGATGCTATCTTCCTAGCGTGACACATGGCCAACCCTGCGGCAGCTCTCTGTGTACATTCTACGAAGACCATTCTTGCTGATGAGCATCACAGTGTGGCATTATCAGGGTGAGCCACCTGCACCACAGTCACAGACCGCTGGACAGAGCAGGTGAGCTGGTCCCTGGAGAATGGTGATGACTCGTCACATGCCTCTTTACCCACAGGACGCAGCTGTCCCACACGCTAGGCTGGGTACTGTTGATGTTGGTCGGCCCTGCAAAGTTTACCTTTGTGGCTGGGGTGCAGCAGGGAAATCTACTGAATGAGGTTGGCACTTTCCAATTTCTTTGAGAAAGAAAAACATAACAGAGGTTCTCTGATAATCCACCCCGCACTGCTGGGGAAGTCGAATCTCTACCTCCAACAGGGACAACCAGCCCCATGCTGCAAACCCTCCCTTTCCTTCTCTTTCAGCAAGCCTTCCACTCAGCCTTCCACTAAGAGGTGTACAGAAGCACACGACGAGCCACTGTGATAAAGCCCAGCTGAGGCAATTCCCTGTCACCCCTTCACGTTATTTCTTACGAAAAAACAGCCTTGGACACGGCAGTTTTCAGGTTGCAGTCACTTTTTCAAAGGTCCCAAGTTTGCCAAGGAATGCCTGTACTTGCAAATGAACCCTGGGAATTCCTATTCCTGAAAACTGCCTTCCATTCCCTGGGTTCTCACAAGGATTAGTAGAGTTATCTTTCCAAAAGGCAAACCTGATTTTTATCTTTTTTCCAAAGATACCTTAGTTCCCCAGGATAAAATTAACACGCCTAGGCCTGGCACTCAGATCCAGGAGCTCTTAAGGGTATTTTATGACTGAGCTACATCCACAGCCCTTTTTATTTTTCATTTTGAGACAGGGTTTCACTAAACTGCTGAGGCTGGCCTCTAACTTGCGATCCTCCTGCCTCAGTCTCCTGAGCCACTAGAATTACAGGTGTGGGCCACCGTGTCTGGCAATTCTACTCTCTTATTTTTTGTTTTATTTTGTGGTACTGGGGATGGAACCCAGGGTCTTGCATGTGCCAGGCAAGTACTCTACCACTGAGCTACATCCCCAGTCTGAGCCCTCAAATTCTTACACACACTGCCTCTACTCAGCCAATAGTCCATCAGCCTCACCCCTCACCGGCGCTTCTCACACTTGTCTGTCCTGCTTGCGTGCTCCTTCCATCTGAAATGCTCCCTCCCCCTCCTCTGCGCGCCTGGGGAAGTCCTACTTCTCCTTGTAGGACTGATCCTAAAGTCTGCTCCTCTGCCAGACTCTCCTAATGCCCCTGCTGGGCACTCAGTCCTCCGTTCCCATTGGTCTCTCGCCTCTGTTACACACATTTCATGTGCTGTCTCATTTCTCTCACTAGAGGGTGAGGACCAAACCCTCTCTCAACTCTCAGCCCCTAGCACAATGCCTGACACTTGTGGGAGGTGCTTGGTAATTGTGGACTGATTGGTGACCCTGGGTCTTGTGACACCCTCTGGGGAGTCAGCAAGGTGGCTGCATTATGTGCATAGGTCTCAGGTAGCTTGGGGGAAGCTGACTTGACTGTATCAGCCTGTCGTCCAAGCTGGAAAAAATCAGATATGTCAGGAAAGAAGGTTTTGTTTATTTTTTTTTTTTTTAAAGAGAGAGAGGGACAGTGAGAGAGAGAAAGAATCAATTTTATTTAGTTTTTCATGTGGCTTTCATTGCTCTGACACTTGGTTGTGTACATGGTGCTGGGGTTTGAACTTGCATCCTCACGCATGCCAGGCAAGTGCCATAACCACTGAGCCATTGCTCCAGCTCCGCCAGGAGGGTTTTAAATAGTAAAGACTGTTTAAAAGGTCAGAATAAATACAACTCCAACCCCACCGACCTAATAGCATCTTCTTCCCAGCCTTCTTAACATCCAGACATTACTAGGTGATGGGGTCATTAGCATCTGATCACCTACTGTGTGCACTGAGTGGTATTAAGAACCAAACCTCACTGAAATGAACTCTGATTCCTTCACCAAAGAAATGTTTGCTCATCTTTGGAAAGGGCTCTAAGCTAGGAAAGAGATAAGAGATGACTGAACATAGTTACTACTCTCGAGGAGTTCAGAGATCAGTATATTCCAACACATGCCAACATACTGGGAAAATGCAGGAAGTGTGTAATGAGGAAAGAAAGCCACAATTCCAGCTACTTCCTCAATTCATTTCCTTTTCACGACACATTTTTACACACTCCTCTGCCCTGGAAACTTGGCATTTATACTGGATTCCCCAAACCTGACTATCCATTAGAGCTGTCCTACTATGACATTTTCCTGGTGAAAATACAGATGCCCCCAGACTTATAACAGGATTACATCAAATAACCCTTAATAAGTTGAAAATACTGTTAAGTGCAAAGTGCATTTGATACACCCAATGTACTGGACACCTCCGCTCAACAGCACAGCACACTGCAGCCTACTGGTTGCTGCCCCTCGAGATCATGTGGCTGACCAGGAACTGAGTTCACTGCTGCTGCCCAGCATTGCAACAAAGACTGGAGCCTGAAAATCACTAGCCCAGAAAACATCAAAATTCAACATTAAGAATATGTGCATTCCTTTTGCCCCATCACAAAGTCAAAAAATTATGAGCAAAACCATCGTAACAAGTTAGGGACCATCGGTACGAGTGTTCCAAGGTAAGTGGCAGACACCAGGAACGTACAGAGAAACTACAGCAACCTCTCTGTATCTCACTCAAGCTGCCCAGGACTAGAGAAATCTCTTAAGTGACGCCCAACCCAGCCCTGCTTTACTCAGGCCATAAATCACAAAATGACCCCCCCTTCTGCAAAGAGGTGATCTTAAGAGCTGGGTGGCAATGTCAGTTATCACTGCAGCAGACTGGAGTGTTCTGAGTGGCTGCTCTGTGCCCCTGGGGAGTGGTCCTGGAAGGAGCGTGGGGTTCTGAACATGAGAGTGATGGGGAGATAAGACAAACTTTACTGGCAGCTACAACACATGCTGTGCAGTCTCCCAGACAAGAACACAGATGGTGACTGCCCTTTTCCAGGTGAGGAGCTGCCAGGATGACATCACCCTTTTCAGAGGCTGCCTTGGATACACCCAGGCTGCTCTCCTCTCTGGCCAAGGTGGAGCCCAGGCTCTTGCTTCTCTCTGAGCTGCACAATGCAGCCAGAGAGGCTTGGCCCTCATCTGTCACGTCCCCTTCTCCTTCATAACCATATCCGTCCTTACCCTTTGGATGGGAAAAGACTAAGAAAAATATGTTATGTCCTGATGAGAAAAGATGCCTGATAAATCTACTCAGAGAAATGCCAGCGTAAGAGCAGACAGGTGGGACACTCACAAGCTCTGATGACTCAGGTGACGACATCAAGGTTCAAATCAGTGCATCTCATACACAGTTATTTTTACAAACAACTTTTTTGACCTAAAAGGCTACTACCTATGCCAAATTCCATGCCACAATGTTCCTTTATCTGTAAAAATGAGGATAAGAGTAGTACCCACCTCTTCAGCCAGTGGGAAGATCAATTAGTTAATTCATTTAAAGCCATTAGTGGCAGAGCTCAGTAACTGTTATAAAGTGGGAAGGGGTGATAGGCACCACTGTGCACCCTGTAATCCTGGCAGAGAGGCAGGATGATCACAGGTTCAAGGCCAGGCTGGGCCACTTAGGGAGATGCTTTCTTCTTTTTTTTTTTTAAGAAAGAGGGGACAGTGAGAGAGAGAAAGAGAGAGAGAAGGAGAGAGAGGAGGAGAGAGAGAGAAAGAGAGAGGGAGAGAGAAGCAATCTTTATTTCGTTTTTCATGACTTTCATTCCTGGGACACTTAGTTACGTATGTAGTGCTGGGGTTCAAACTTGTATACTCGTGCATGCCAGGCAAGCACTGTAACCACTGAGCCATTGCTCCAGCCCAGGAGATGCTTTCTTAAAAAAAAAAAAAAAAGCTAGAAATGTCTCTGGGTGGTACAATGCTTGCCTATCACACATAAGGCCATGCATTCAGTCCCGAGCATGGGTCGCGGGAGTACAGTGCAGAGGGAGACTGTTAACAGGGTTTTCTTAAAACTGTGTAAGTGCTAAATTTTCACCTCCTCCTAGGAGTCCTCCAGATCAACCCAGACCTACTCATCACTACCCCACTGCAGGCGCCTCTGAGTGCACCTGTGTGCACGGCGGTGGTGGTACCAATGACTTCATTTATATTATTGACACACAGTCCAGGGTACACCTGTGCTGCTTTGGTTTCAGTCACTTCAGGAAGCCACCTAATGAACAGTGACAGCTGCTCCCCCTCTCCTGGGTCACAGACTGCTCTTGATTAGAACCACCAAGAAGAGTCTTGGACTTGAAGTTAGTCCATGTGCTTTGAGAAGAAGGAACGCAGAGTTGTGACAAGACAGGCACACCAACCTCTCTCGGCAGGCCATCCCTACCTGCCTCCTTTTCCCTCTGGGCCTCAGCTTACATTTCACTTGGTACCAAAAAATTCCATCACCCAGAGATCACTTCAGATCAGTGAAGAATCGTGGGGGAAGGAGGGTCAAGGACTCCTACTAGCCCCTCAAGAATGAAACAGACTCCTGCCCATCAACTCCAAAGGGTCGGAGAAATCAGCCACACCAAGGCAACGAGGGATGCAAGTGGAAGAAGGAAGTGTGAGAAGCTAGCACCCTTTGAAGGGAAAACTGGTCCAGTGGGGCCATCCTGGGGTGACTTAAAAGCTCTAGCGGCATCAGAGAAGAGAGGGGGACAGAATGGACTCTTCCTAAACATGCACACCTTCAGCAGCTCAGGATTCTGCTGCAGGCCCCAGAAGGCTGTCTGGGTTCCCTGTCCTGTGGCATGGCCCAGGGCCCCTACTCACCACCCTAACAATGTGTCTACGGGGATATTTATTCTGGGCCCAATAACTGACTTGACAAACATTCAGTGAGCCCCACCCACACATAATCTGGAAACAGCATGTACTGTTTCCTCCTCTAGGCTCAGACCTCCATACCTAGCCAAAATCACGTGACCACTGCCAGTAGGACAGAGCCTTGCCCTTTAGAGGTGCTCAATAAACGCTTAATGATGACAATAACGACACCTTGTATCTAGGAACAGAGAGTCATGAGATTTCAGATCTGACCATATGCTGCACTTGGTGTACTGCGTACTGGATAAAGTTCCTCTCAACCAAGAGCCCCAGGGACTGGATGGCAGTGGCATCCCACTCCTACCTGCTGGCTAGCTGCTGCTCAAAGTCCCCACACTGCTGCAGGAGCTCTCCACAGGTGGCTATTATCCTAAACAAAACAAAAAGCACTTCAAGTTCAAGGACCTGGAATGCCAACATTTACCAGACAAACATTGTCTCATTCATAAAAATTCTAACTATTCACTCCTTTTGGTGTGTTCTGGGAAATTTGTTAACCATTTGCTGGCCCACCCAAACCATTTCATTAATTAGTAATTAATGTAAAGAGTAAATACTGATCCCTTCCAATATTTTCCATGTCACTAGCAACTCTATTATAAATCAGTTCTATCCAATGTCACTTCAAGTAACTTTACATTTCAAAAATATTGGGCTTTGTCTTTGAGAAAATGGGTTGGAAATTCTTTGTGTATGATTTAAAAATCCAAATGCATTATTTAAAACTTGTTAGATAACTGCTGTTTACAAGGCAGAGAAAACTGTTTTGATACTAGAAGTATATCTTTCCTCTGATCACATGAATGGCAGATGAAGAATAATCTGTTTGCTTCTCAGAGATAAGCCTGAGTGACCATCATGTCTGTACTTCATAATCCTTGAATTTTCCAGTAATTTATCCCAGGCCTCATACCCCAGGCTAGAGTCATTCAATAGCAAACTCATAATGTCAGATCAAATCCAAGGATTAGAAATATCTTACGTCTGGTTAACTTTTAACTTTCTCTAAAAGCACCTATCATCACCAGGGTATCTAGGCATTCCATCATAAGAAAGGCTTATGAAAAAGTAAAATATTCCACTCGGCGTGGCTGCAACACAACAAACGCACAGAGTATTTCCCAGTGTGCCAAGCAACCGAAGATGATGGGGACAGTTAGCATCTAGAACATTATATTTCATTAAAATTAAGTCTAAAACGGTCCTGGGTGGCCCTGGATGTCTCCTGACAGCCTTCAGTGGGTCTAGCTGTGCTCTGGCATGGGTCACTGCACCACAAGTACCTGGGCCAGGGATCGGGCAAGAAACAGGTGGGTGAAGTGGGCCAGGTGAAGAGCTGCTTGTCTCTTTAGAATATATATCCATGAGGAACGGTTTAAATAAATGTCCAGGTTTCTTTTTATCTCAAACTAACAATATAGTTGTTAGGCCACCTGGGAGCAGAGAGAACCACAGCACTGAGAGAACACATGCCAGTCTAACAGGAACCTCTGCTGTCGCCCCCAGTGGATCACTGTGACAATGCAGGCCCGGGAATACCAGGGCTTACGATTTTGTCAGCGACATTAGAAATCTTGATGATGTTGAATCTGGTTTGCAAATGTTGGCAACTAATCCAATTTAAATGCTATGATCCAAAACATATCTGCAAGGCAAATTTGGCTGTGGACCAGAGGACTACACCCTCCAGCTGGACATGCCCAGGGCCAAACCTTCTCAGGCCACTGCTAACGATACTCCCAAAAGCCCTAAGGGCTTTGGGGAAACAGGGTGTCTACCTACTGGCCCACAGGTCACTTGGGCTTTCCCAGAATCCAGCTGCTGACAATGGCTTGAGAGGGTCATCTTGATGCCTTTCATGGAACTCTTACACAACCCTTTCCAGGACAGTGGTGTCGTACCACTGAATGCTATGATTCTTAGATCCAAAAACAGGATTGGTCCATTCATTCTCTAACATATAAGTAACAAATCACTTTGGGTCTGAAAAAACCATAGGCTAGAGGAAACAACCTCACACCAAACATAAAAAACACCTGGGGTTCAATCCTTAGTAACCTCAAAAAAAAAAAAAAAGGCAGGGAAAGAAAAATATGAACACCTTATAAACACATGTACTGTCTTCATACTGTATCATACACAATCATGCTTACTACATTAGGCACATGTGTAAATTGCAACCCTCGTGTTACCTAATGGAGTTCTGAAAAGCCGTCCAATCTTCCTGAAAAAGAGAGTTGGGAGGGATGTCATCCAGTTTGCACTTCTTTCTTATAGATTGGAGAGCATTGGTGAAATCAGACACGTACCTAGGATAAAGGGGGGGAAATGAGTGGTGTAAATAAACTCAACTCTAAAGATACCTGCAGTTCCACAGTTTTAGACAAACTGCTAATGACCTAGGAATGTCTTTTAGAGCTCCCACAGTGGGATGAGATTGCTAATAAACCTCTGAGCACAAACAGCCCTTCTCTATGACACAAGACCATCCTGATCACCTGGCAGGGCAGCTTAGAGATGCTCAAGATAAAGAGGAAGGGGACAGCCACTAATGACCAACCTGGTATGAGATGAAGCTAGCGAATCACCCCTCACCCTAACAGATGCACTTCTTCAGAAGCAGATTTGAAGCACTATTTTAAAACAAATGGGTCCGCTGTAATAATTAATGGTGGCCTAGGACACTGTATGGCAGTGTGCTGACGTCAGGGTACTTTTGCAGGCTAATCCCCTGAACTGAGATTAAATGGCCATGGCAGACAGACTAAAGCTCCAAGGCAGGCAAGGGCCTAACTTGATCAGCACAGGATGGGAAAGTGGATGCAAAGTTGGGGCCCCTCACAGTCTGCAGTCACTCGCGCTGTGTGCACATTTTCTTCCACTGCACCCTCCACGCTGTAACTACGCAGCTTATTTAGTGTATGTCTGTTTACTGTGTGTGGCAGTGGTGGACCATAAAGTCCGTGAGAATCAGGCACTGTGCCTCTGTAACTCATTATGTATCCCAAGCAAACAGCCCTGGGCTGGACACAAAGAAGACCACAGAAATAGTTTCTGAATGAGTGACAGACTGGCAATGTCTTGGATAGGTGCCTCTATGTCTTTGGGCCTCAGTTTCCTCATCGGTAAAGTGGATTTAATGATGTCTTCTTTATCACCTTACAGAGTGGTTGCAGGGATAAAATTAAATATGTGAAATAACACATATTCCCTGGAAAGCATAAACTGAATGTTGATGTGGTGTTGTGGTGTTTTTAAGGGTATAAAGTTCTTGCTGCAAGTCCTTGGGAGGGTGTGGTGGCAAGGACCAAGTGGGGGTTATGTCCCTGGAATCAAAGAAAGCGTATGACTCTGGGTACATCATAAGAAGCCTTCTCTCTCTCCCCTCTAAACCAAAAGCTCCAAGTAGCACATGATGACCTAGGGCCTGAAAATAAGTCTGTATAGTGGAGAGAAGGGCCCTTCAAAGAACCAAGGGGAAGAAAGTACCTCCGACCTCTCCCCTAACTACAAACGACACTGCTGTTCCCTCTACAGGGCCTTCAGGGCAAAAACAGCATGGTATTGGTATCAAAACAGAACCGAAGACCAGTGGAACAGAATAGAAGATCCTGAGACAAACTCCCATATCTTTAACTATTTGATATTTGATAAAGGGGGCAAAAGCATAGTGTGGGAGAAAGATAAGTCTGTTCGACAAATGGTGTTGGACAAACTGGACAGCCATGTATAGACAACTGAAGCTGGATCCTTATCTTTCACCCTGCACAAAAATTAAATCAAAATAGGTCAAAGATCTGGATATTAGGCCAATAACTTTAAACTTACTAAAAAAAGAAGTAGGGTCAACACTACAGGACATAGGAGTCGGCGGAGCCTTCCTTAACAAAACTCCCATGGCTCAAGCAGTATAGTGAAGAATAAATGAATGGGATGCAATTCAACTAAAAAGTTTTTGCACAGCTGAAGATCTAGTCAAGAGCATCAAGAGAGAACCTACAGAATGGGAGAAAACCTTTGCTTGCTACACCTCGGACAGAGGGCTAATATCCAGAATATACAAAGAACTAAAGAAACTATACACCAAAATCACAAATAATCCAATCAATAAATGGGCTACGGATCTAAAAAGAAACTCCTCACCAGAGGAAGTCCAGAAAGCCCATAAATATATGAGAAAATGCTCTACATCATTAGCTGTAAGGGAAATGCAAATCAAAACTTCAATGAGATACCACCTCACTCCTGTTAAGAGTGGCAAAAATGAAAAATTCGAACAACAGATGCTGGAGGGGCTGTGGGAAAAGAGAAACACTGTCACACTGCTGGTGGCACTGCAAACTGGTTCAGCCCCTCTGGAAAGCAGTGTGGAGAATCCTCAAAAAATTAAGGATGGAACCACCTTATGACCCAGCTATCCCACTCCTGGGTATTTTCCCAAAAGAGAATCAGCATATTATAGTGATGTGGCTTTATCAATGTTTATAGCAGCCCAATTTACTATAGCTAGACTATGGAACCAACCCAGATGCCCCTCACTCGACGAGTGGATACAAAAACTTTGGTACATATATACAATGGAATACTACTCGGCCATTAGAGAAGACGATATTATGGCTTTTGAAATCAAATGGATGGAGATGGAAAGAATTATGCTAAGTGAAGTATCCCAATCTCAGAGGGCCGAATGGTTTCTCTCATCTGTAGAAGCTAGAATACATTGGGAAGCAGTATGTTAGACAGCTAAGCTAATAATAACTTCAAATGTATGATTCTTAACGCAACAGGGGGATGACTCTCTAGGATACTTGGAGGCGTAGGGTGGGGGACAGGGTGGAGGGAGGGCTTAGGAAGAATATCTAGGAGACTGGAGGGTGGGAATATGGGGGAATCATCTCAG
>PVKS010006143.1:69497-80545 GCA_004027875.1 Aplodontia rufa
CTCTCTTTAAAAAAAAAAAAAAAACAAAAAAAAAACCATGCCTTAGAATAGTATTTAATAACATTAAAAATTCATTATTTTATTTTGGGTAAAAAAAATTATAATACTGTATACCACCAGTATTTAAAAATATTTGACGTAGGGCTGGAAGGGTGGCTCAGCGGTTATGGCACTTGCCCTCATATACAAGTTCAAACCCCAGCACCACATATACAACGAAGACTCAGAGAAACGAAATAAAATTGTTTCTCTCCCTCTCTCACTGTCCCACTCTCTTAAAAAAAAAAAAAGATTGATATATTACAGATAGTATAATACTTATATAATAGATATAAAATACATTATATTTATTAATATATGTATTAAGTGTTTTTTTTAATGTTTCTAAACAATGTGTATTTGCATTTGAATTACTAGGAAGAAACACAATGTTGATAATGACTGAGTGATGAAACTACGTATGGGTCAATTATATTCCCTTTTTTATTTTTATTTTTTGTGTTTCCAAAGTGTTTTTAAATTAAAAACAAAATGAAGCATTGTTTTGAACATTCCCATAGGAACTGTCAGAAGTCCACACCTCCATGGCTGACTGCAAAGCACTCTATCTGACTCTTCAGAGGGTGGCTCTCCCATCTTAAGAAAGTCTGTCCCCAGTGGGCAGAATGCAACCTGTCCCCTGCCCTGCCTTTTGTCCCACTCTGCTCCAGCAGGTTGCATGGCCTGCACACTCTTGCCACCTCGCCAGGGCATCTTGGTCCTCTGGAAGCCACCCACATCCACTGTGCCTCTCCTACAACTAAGGCAAGTGTGCCAAAAACACCTATGACTCATCAGGAAGCTGAACAACAAACACACTCCCTGGAATGTACAGGCAATTAAGCGCAAATGTAATTAAGAGAGAATAACTATTAAATAAACGAAGTCAGTGACACACAGCAGCCACATGGCAGAATAAGGCCTTCCTCAAGCAACTTCCTGATTTGACAGCAGCATGCGTCACGAGGTCTATGATACTTAAAACTTTATGATGCTTTTAACATAGATGGAAAACACCTGGGAAAAGGTACCATGCCATGCACTATTTACCAAATGGGAATGCGGAGTGCTTTGCTCTTAGCCACTGAGAAAGCCCTACAGCTGCCTGTACCCGAACAGCTCTACAGTCAGGACAAACTGGCTGCAACCCTTCAAACACTTAAACTTACTTAAAGCTCTCTTAAGCTTAAACTTACTTTTTTTCTTTTTTGGTACCAGGGATTAAATCCAGGGGTACTTAACCACTGAGCCACATTCCCAGCCCCTTTTATTTTCAGTTTGAGACAGGGTCTGGCCTCCAACTTGTGATCCTGCTGCCTCAGTCTCCCGAGCTGCTGGGAATTCAGGCATGCAACTCCGTGCCTGGTTAAGATGATTTTTGAGGTTGAATCGCCTGAGGTTTTATGACTTGAAAGGTAGAGGACACTATCCTCCTAGGGAAACCTGTTGCCAACTCACTGCCACCCACATCTACCTGCGTCACTATTCAGCCTCGTCTGCACCCTAAGTCACAGCAGAAGTGCCCATCAGTTCCCCAGAGCGCATGAGGCATCCAGGCAACCCTGGGGCTAGACAAGTACATTAAACAACTATGTATTTCCATAAGGGCAATGCTTTCAGGGACAAGTCTTCAATGTGCGTTATGAAGGAAAAGACAGATCCCTTCTGTGTCTTTACAATCAGGCATCTGAAAAAGCAAACCAAACTGAGTGAGCCCCAGAAGCTTCAAAGAGAGCAAGTAAAGACAAGCCAAAGAAGGGGAGGAAGGAATGCCTACGTAGGTGGGGGAGCAGCGCCATCTCCAACCCCTTGGCAAAGTGGGCAGTGGTGTCGTAGAACTCCAGCAGTTTGGTGAGCTCCAGCTCGGGTCCCGCCCTCTCCACGCCAGCACTGAGGCAGATGGGCAGGGAGGGCACCAAGGCCCCCAGGGTCTGAATCAGCAGCACTGTCACAACCTCGTGAGGGTTCTTGAAAACCTGCAGTGGGAAAGAGTATCTGCGTTAGCTCACGTAACCGAACAGGAACATAGTCTTTAAAGAAGTTGCCTCCTGGATTGCTTGAAGAAATCCCCCTGGAGAGCTGAAAAGTGACTAGTCAAGAAGAGCTGTAAGCCAAAGCTTCCCTCACTGCAGAATGAACATGCTCAGAAGGGCTGGAGCAGCGGCTCAGCCCTTTACTTAAGAAGTAAAAGAAAGAAAAAAGAACATGCTCAGAAAGCAGAGTAAACCAGCAGCACTTAGAACATGGCCAGAATAACTGACAATTCATGTCTACAGACAGCCTCAAGTGCCTTCCTAGTTTCAAATTAATCACGTGCTTTCACGCAGTATTAGGATGGTGTTAAGTAGAACCTATTTTGAAACATATCCTCCACCTTAGAATGGGTCACCTCGTGGTTACTATGACTCCTCTGCCCCTCTCCACCATCATGCAAAGAAACCTGCGTTACTATGAGTTGCTCTCTTTATCCTTTATTTCCTTCATTCCTTTCTTTCCTCAAATTTTGGGCTGAAACCCAGGCTGGGTGTTGCCTCTCTGGGCTTTCCCTTGACCTCGACCCTGTGTGTGTGTGTGTGTGTGTGTGTGTGTGTACAATAACTTGCCTTCGGGCACGCCCACTGATTGCTGGTTGTTCAAGGATGACCTCAGAGAAACCAAACTCTTGTGGGGATGCCCCTTGATTTTGGTCTTTCTCTCCAATAGTGTCCTGAGGGGCCCTGCTCAATCCATTTCGTCCAACATGCGCTAGACCCCACCAAAGCTTCCATGAGACACCCCCATTGGGGTGCCTTCCCAAACATACCAGTTGTTCTGTAATAATGCCTGGTCTCATAACAAGCTGGACAATAACAATCACGGCCTGAAAGTGGCAAATTTGATTTACAAATTCACAGAGATTTTAAACTCTCCACTGCAATGCCAAATGGTCCAAGGTTCCCTATGTCCAAGGCTCTATTCCAGGCCTGGTATCTCCACTCCAGACCTTCTCTCTGCCCAAACTGCTCAATTTTTCACATTCTTCACCAGATGAAAAACCCCTCAAGGCATCCCTCTCTTGGGACCCTTCCCTCTTTGGGAGTTCTTCTTTCTCTCTATTACTCTAAATCCTGTTACTCTGCTCTGTCTGACCCTATGTACAAGGATTTCATTCTTCAAATTTGCAGGACAGAACCTGCCCTGCCACGCTCTGCTCCATGTTACATTTATGGGGATTCACCCGAGATCTTCAGAAAGGTGAGTGAAACAGACAATTACTCAGTCTCAGACCCTATCCCACTGACCCTTGGTTTTGCCAGTTGATACTTTTTTAGACTATAGGGAAAGTTGTTCCTATCCTCCTAGGAAAAATAGTGAAACCTTAGGTTTCTAACCCTGCCAGTTTCCCTAGGAAAGATCCCTATGGCTCTCATTTTAATTGCCCTAAGACATTTTAAACATGCCCCTGCCCCCTACCTGCAAAATCATAACATTTTAAATTTTGAGCTTATTTAAATGGGGACATCATCTCTGGCTCCATAGACTTACATGAGCAATTACCCAAACTGGTTTGAGAACAGTGGGAAACAAAATGTCACTTTTAAATCCAAACCTGGCACTTTCCCATACTCTGGAGGCCAGCTGCTCCAGATTCCAAGCCTTTTTGAGATACTTAAGAAGCCTACATTCCTCTACTTTGGGAACAACACAGCTGACAAAGTACAGGAATATCAGGAGACACTAACTCCTACAAAGTTTTCTCTTCTCTTTAGAGGTGGACACAGGGAAGGAAAATGGGGTTAATCTTTATGCATATTTGTTAAAAGACATCTGATTTATTTGCAAAGTTAAAATATTAAAACAACAACCGCTAACTCTAAATAGATTTACAGGCAAGGTAACCAGTAATTGTATCTGACATAAAAGAGCCACAATGCCATTTGAAAGCCTGACTTATTATCTGTTTGTTTTGACTATAAGTCTATTTCTGATCATGAACACTGTTTACCAAATATGTAAGAGATTTAACGTTATTCTTTGATTTTTGCTAACCCATGCAGACCTGTGATTACTGTTACTACTTTAACAAATATATAAGAGATTTAAAGGTATACTTTGATTTTTGCCAACCCACGCAGACCTGTGACTATTGTTACCATTTACTTTAGAAGTTCACCTTAGTTAATATAAGAGTATCTGTGTAATTATAACCCTAACCATTACTGGCTTCTTGTATACTAGATGTATTCATGTTTTTCAAGTATATAAGCCTTTTAAAATGTAAAACTTAGAAGCTAGAGCAGTGGCTCAAAGGTTGTGGTGCTTGCCTGGCATGTGCGAGGACACGAGTTTGAACTCCAGCACTACGTTCCCAACTAAGTGCCAAAGCAACACAAGCCACATGAAAAACTAAAAAATTGATTCTCCTTCACACTGACCCTTGCTCTTAAAAAAATAAAAAAATAAAAAAAAGTGAAGCTTAAGAAAATATTTTATCAAGTTGGTGTTTTCCAAACTAGAATTATCTGCAATAGTCTCCCCTCAGATTTATATTTTTATGTATTTAATGTATCTTGACCAGAAAAAGGTAACCTGTTATCCCTAAGTTATATACAAAATTTTGTTACTTTTTAGGCTGGATGGGTATGCTTTTGTTCTTGTTAATTCCATTTTGTATTTTCCTTGTAAAACTTTATAACTGTTGCCTGTTAATGTTTTGCAGAAGTACTCCTTCTAACAGAAAGACCTGAGTTAGGACATGCCATCACCTACAAGACAGATAAGATATAATACTAACTTCAAGTACTGTTACTGACCCTAATAAACAAAAGAGGTAACTATAAAACTGTACACATTAAAATTAAAGCCCAGTATTCCCACTTTAAGACTGGTGAACTGACCGGCTGGATGTTTAATACCAAAAGCAAGAGACCAAAGTTAAGGAAGTTAGTGGTTTAAGGAAGAAGTCAATATTTTGGCCCTTGCCCTGTTTGTTGAGCCAAAACTCCGGTGAAAATGGGACTTCTCTAAACCAAACAGAGCATATTCTACAAAGAATATGTTCTGTTTGCAAAGGAAAGGTCATTGCAAAGGAAAATATTCCTGATGCTTCCAAGAAAAGCCACATGTGGTCAGCAAGACCCTGCCCCATCCTGGCAGATGGCACAACTGGTAGAACCAAAAGGCTTCTCACACGTTCCTAAAAATGACCCTGACAAATCATTAGCTTAGATATTGCTAAGCTGACACTTAGCTGTAGACAGAAACAAGATCAATTTTGATTAACTTGGTCTTAAACACCTGGCAGGAAAGTACAACCAAAATAGCCATACATACATGTATATTAATAAAAAGGAAATTATTCTTTTAACATAACCCAAAATGTGTACTTGTGTCAGTCTTCCCACAGGTAAGATTATAAAGAAAAGGGAGATTATAAAGAAAGGCATACAGAAGACACTTCCAGAATCACAAGTATGTTCTAAACTCAATCTGGATTTCATTGGTATGGTTGTTTAGTTCTAACACTGACCCCTCAGATCAATCTAAAAGATATAATGTGGCACATGAATGCCCTGACTTTACTAAGAAAGTCCTAAGTGACCCAACTAAAAGAGCCTACCAGTATCAGAGCCTACAGGAGTTCTCAACTGCGCCTCCCTTAGCAGGAAGCAATTTAACATACATGGCCACCCCTTCCTTCTTTCATCACCCCTTTTCTTATCAAATAAAAAGAAAAGGCAGGAATGTTAGATAGAACCTGACTTAGGCAACGCTATTTTGAAACATATCCTCCACCTTAGAATGGGTCACCTCATGATTACTGTGACTCACCTGTCCCTCTCCACCATCAAGCAAAGAAACCCCAAACACTCCATCACCATCAGAAAGGACTCTTCCCCGGTAACTCCCTAGCAATGGCCTAATCTCCTCCTCCCCCTATCCCCCCATATCCACCCCTGGCTGTAAGTGGAAGATGGGTCCCAGTCTCCACTGGGCCCCCCTCTGCAGGTTTCTCCCAATAAACCTATGTTTTACTGTGAGTCACTCTCTTTTTCCTTTAATTCCTTCATTTATTTCTTTTCCTTAGAAATGGTACCAGAGGTTTAAAAAAAAAAAGTAAAGTAAAGAAAAGAAATGGTAGCAGAAACTGACTACAGAAAGGACTCTGGAAGGTATCAATGGCGATGTGGTGTGTGGAGAGAGCAAAATATAATGAAAGAAAAGCCACTCATAGAATCAGAGTTGGAAGGATCTGTATGCAGAGTCGGAGTCTGGCCTGCAGCCTCTCCTTGACACAGATCTTCAGTCTTGAAGGATTCTCTTAAGGACCACAGGAAGAGTATATCTAGACCTGTTCAGATTAGTCACTGATGATGGTTTTTTCTCCCATTCTATGTACTTTAGATCTCTTAGGACAATTTTGAATAATGCATATAGTCTATTTAGAAGGTGGTTCTAACATACCGCCAGTGTTAAGTAGTTTAGTAAAAATATAACCTAAATATGCATAAAAATGAAATGAGATATAAGAACTGTTCTTAGAAAAAAAGGTATATATATATACATTTAAAACTATAAAACCAAAAGTGAGTGGTGTCTCAGTAGTATCACTTGCCTGGCATGTGCGAGGACCTAGGTTCAAACCCCAGCACCACATACACAACCAAGTGTCAGAAAAACAAAAAAAAAAATCAAAAAATAAATAAAAATGGTATTCTCTATCTTTCTCTCACTCTCTCTTAAAAAGTAAATTCAAGGGGCTGGAGCGGTAGCTCGGCGGTTATGGTGCTTGCCTGGCATGCCCGAGGACTCAAGTTCAAACCCCAGCACCACATACACAGCAAAGTCCCAGAGCAGCGGAAGCCACATGAAAAAGTAAATAAAAATTGTTTCTCTCTCTCTCTCTCACTGTCCCTCTCTCTTTTAAAAAAATAAATTCAAAATTTATTACAAAATACATTGAGATAAATGAAAAGAGCATAACAAAACCTACAGGATGCAGCAAAAGAACACTACGAGGGAATGCAGAGCTACAAACACACACAGCATGGAAAAGAGGAATCTTAAACCCATGGCCTAACCGCAAACATTAAGTAAGGAATGAGGGAAAAAGAGAGCAAATTAAACCCAAAGCCAGCGTGAGAAAAAAGCAATAAAAAGATTAAAGCAGAGATAAATAAGAGAATAAAAATCAACAAAAGAAAATCTACAATACCAGAAATAGGTTTTTTTTTTTTGAAAGATCAATAAAATTACTTTTACCTAGACTGACTAAGAAATAAAGTAGGGATTCAAATTACTAACATCAGGGGTTGTGGATTTAGCTCAGTGGCAGAGCGCTTGCCTAGCATGCGCAAGGCCCCGAATTTGGTCCTCAGCCCTGTGAAAAAAAATTGCTAAAATCAGATATGAAGGTAGAGTATTGCTACCAATTTTACAGAAATAAAAGGATTATGAAGGTATTCTATGAACAATCATATGCCAACAAATTGAATGAAATGGACATATTACCCACCGAAACTAAGAAGAGAGAAATGCAATAATCCTAATCAGTAACCAAAACCTGCCCCCCAAAAATGATCACAATCAGATGACTTCCCTGTTGAGTTCTACAAAACATATAAGAATTAATGCCAACCCTTCTAAAACACTTAGAAAAGCCTGAAGAAGAGAGAACATGCTACAGTCTGAACCTTGTCTCCTTAAAATTTCTATGTAAAGTCATAATCCTAATACCTTCGTGACTGCGTTTGCAGACAAGACTTTTCAAAAGGTAGTGAAAGTACTATGAAGTCATCTGGGTGGGCTCTAACCCACTGGGACTGGTGTTCTAGTGCAAAGAAGAGATCAGAACAACAGACACACAGAGTGAAGACCTCAGGAGAAGGCAGCCATCTGCAACTCAAGGAGAGAGACCTCTGAAGGAACCGAACTTACAATCTCAATCTTGCATTTCTAGCTTCTAGAATTCTGAGAAAATCAATTGCTATTATTTAAACTACTCGGCCCAAGGCACTCTGTTTCAACTAATACAGAAAACCTCTTAACTCATCCTGTGCAGTCAGCATCACCCAGTATGAGAAGCAAACAGAAACAGTGCAGTAAAACCACAGACCATATCCCTTGTGAACACAGGCAAAAATCTTCAGTAAAGTACTAGAAAATTGAATTTAGCAGCACACTAAAAGGAGTACGCACCATGACCAAGTGAGAGTTATTCCTGGAATGCAAGAACAGTACAATGTACAGAAAAATAATCAATTTAATATACCACGCTAACAGAATGTAGGGGAAATACACATGATCGTCTCAATTAGTGCAGAAAAAGCATTTGACAGAGCTGAATACCCTTTCATAACAAAAGCACTCAACAAACGAGGAACAGAAGGAAACTTCCTCAAGACGATAAAGGCCATATGAAAACCCACACATCATAATGGTGAAAGATCAAAAGCTTTTTGCCCCAAGATCAGGAGCAAGTCAGACAAGCCTGCTTTTACCACCCTACCCAACAGAGTACTGGAAATTCTGGCCAGCGGAACTGGAAAAAAACAAGGACAACAACAATAAAAGGCATCCAGATTGAAAACAGAGTGATCTCTGTTGACAGATGACATGCTTCTACGGGTAGAAAATCCAAAATAAGCCACAAAATACTCTTAAGAGGTAAAATTCAACCATGCTGCAGATAATAACATCAAAATACAAAAATCAGTTGTATATCAACATGCTAACAATGAACAATCTGAAAAGGAAATTAATAAAACAATTCCACTTACAAAAGCATCACAAGAACAAAGTATTTAGGAATAAACTTAAGCAAAAAGCTGAACAACTTGTATACTGAAAACTATAAAACATAGCTGCAAGAAATGAAAGAAGACACAAATAAATGACATCCATGTTCACGAATTTGAAGACTTAATGTTGTAAAGATGTCAATACAACCCAAAGTCCTCTATAGAATTAATGAAATCATTATCAAATCCCCATGTTTATTTGTTTGTTTGCTTTTTTAGAAACAGAAAAATCTATTCAAAAATTCATTTGAACTCATGGGTTTGGATTTATAGCAAGCCTGATTCCCTGGCTTCTCATAGTGTCCCATGCCAGAGCAAAAGCAAACCATGGTTCTGAACCATGGTTTGCCTGGCCTCTGTGTCCATAGGATTGCTGGCACTGGAGTGGGTTGTACAGTGGGGAAAAGGGGAAAAAAATCATTTGGAATCTCTAGGTACCCCCAAAAGTCAAAACAATCTTGAAAAAGAAGAACAAAGTTGAAAGACTCATACCATTTAACTTCATGAAGAAGAAGGAGCAGTCTGAACTACATCCCCCTAAATTTTGTATGTAAAGTCATAATCATAATACCTTCAATGTGACTGAAAACTTCTTCAAAAGTGTGGTGATAGTATAAGGACACACCAAAGGAGAACAGAAAGCCCAGAAATAAACCCATACATCTATGGCCGATTGATCTGAACAAGGCCCCCAAGACCATTTCACAAGAAAAGAGCAATTCTGGCAACAAATGATTCTCAGAAAAGAGGATATCCACATGAAGAAGAAAAAGGCTGTACTCTCATCTTCTACTGCATAAAAAGTTTACTCCAGATGGATTAACGATCATTAGCATATGGTTATAAGGTGGTCATGCACATGGTCCAAAATATGTTTATATATTTTTTAATTCTCAGAGCATTTACAAAATTACAAAGAACATTTGTTTCCTTTGATACATCCTACATTAGACTCTGCATAGTTCCACCCTGCTGGAGTCTGACACAAAGAAACAGAGAAGGATTAGGGATTTAGCTCAGTGGCAGAGTGCTTGCCTAGCATGCGCAAGGCCCTGAGTTGGGTCCTCAGCCCTGAAAAAAAAAAGAGAGAGAGAAACAAAGAAACAGGGAAAAGAACCAAACAAATCCAACAAATTACAAAATGCTGTTGACGCTCCAATTTGTATTTCCTGAGCAAATCTTCCAACCATCCACTGGAAGTCACTGCTAGACTGTCACTTGGGAATTCAAAAGCATCCAAAATTAGAATTCACCCTTTTCCCACTAACCTCCCCAAACAAGTTTCCTTCAACTTCCCATTTCTGTCAGTAATGCCTCCATTCCACCAGGATGGAAATCTCCTTTTGACTTTCCTTTCTTTCAAACCCTTCACCAGTTACTAACAATTGTTTTAACAGTTGGTCCTTCTTCAACTTGAACAGTACTAGCACCATCCTGTACCAGGCAAAGCCTCTTACCCTTCTCCCATCTCTCCTCAGCAATGCACCCTATGTATTACCACCAAATTCATTTTTTAATGTTACTTTAAAAATTCACTTATATTTTGCATTTTTAAATACTGCCAAGAGAGGCAAGAGCCGTGGCTCAGCAGTTACAGCACTTGTTTGGCATGCATGAGTACGCAAGTTCAAACCCCAGCACCACGTACACAACAAAGTCTCAGAATAACCAGCGCCACATGAAAAACTAAATAAAACTGATTCTCTCTCTCTCACTGTCCCTCTCTCTTTAAAAGTAAATGAATAAATGCTGCAAGATTTTCCCATTGTTGATGTCTTGGTGCTATCATTCTGCTGAATTGTAGCCATTCTGGTGAGTGTGCAGCAATATCCATTATGGTTTTAATTCGTATTTCCTTGATGACTAAGGGCACTGAGCACCTATTCGTGGGGCTTATTCGCCATTTGTCTATATTCCTTTCGGAAGCATCCACTCAAATCTTTTTGTCCATTTAAAACATTGGGTTTGAACCCCAGCACCAAGTACAAAAAGGAAGTATCTTGAGAAAGGAGGTCAATTCTCATGTTTTAAATCCTGAAAAGGGGGGCTGGAGCGGTGGCTCAGTGGTTTCAGCGCTTGCCTGGCAAGCATGAGGACCCGGGTTCAAACCCCAGCACCACATATACAACTAAGTGTTGGAGCAACTAAAGCCATGTGAAAAGCTAAATAAAGTTGTTTCTCTCTTTCCTGTCTCTCTCACTGTCCCTCTCTCTTAAAAAAAAAAAAAAA